>VYZX01016213.1:21911-34854 GCA_013401335.1 Brachypteracias leptosomus
TACATACTCACAGTATGTAAGTAGCTATAACCCAGTCCAAAGACTTGTGAATTTTCCAAAGTGAGGAACTCAACCTTCACAATATACATGAGCATTAGATCAGGTTTTTTCTCTGAAGTGGGTAATTTTCAGGCCTTGGTGCTCTGAGGGTGTGATGAGGGACAGTGTTTTGTATAAATCCAGGTAAAATTTTGGAGGAGAAGTGAGAAAGGCGGAGGAGAAAGTATCCAATGTAGGGAGCATATCCCCAAAAGTTTCTCTGTGTGTTGGGGCTGGTCTGTTCATTGGGTCTGCTGCTTCTACTCTCCCCACCCCATCTTTTTTCTAACTCTATCAGTTCATCTAATAAAAGACAGTCTCTCATCATACAAACTGTCTTCCATATTCTTAGATCGTCTTGCCCTTACTGCAGTTAAGATCACCTAATGTTCATCTGGTCAGCAAAACAATGTATCACTTTCCTGGAAGCACTGTTGAAGGTTGCCAATAAGGAAGTGCAGAAGTTTTTTTCTTTTGCTTCTCGTAAGTATTTTAGAGATTGAAACTTTTCTAATGGTGTATAGTTCAAAAGAAGACTTGTTTTCCCCTCTTTTTTTCTCATTTTCTACCTCTTAGAGTTTGTTGTTTTTTTTTTCTCATAGCCATTAATGCTTCACAGTCCTTTCAAATAACAACACTGACAAACATGCTTCAGCCAACTCATTAGAATGTGTTGCTCTTTCACCTGTTCTCAGCCTTCTTTTAAGTTAACCTGAAGGCCATAAGGAAACACCTTCAATTGTAATATTTTCGTCTCAGTCTTTGTGGATGCTGTTGATGAGGAAGCTCCTCTTCTCAGCTAGTGATTGCAAAAAACTGTCATAGTAAGACAAGAACTGCTTATGTATTGCTTTCATTTCTTTGACTCCAATACCAATTAGCTTTGAACATCTTATTAGAAGGAAGTATCATTTAATACTATAAAAGTCAGATATTTGCACAACTTTCTATCAGCAAAGAAAATACAAGATACCTCCAGGATGTTCTTCCAATGAGCAGTTTTCTCACTCTCTCTTCATTATGTGTAAACAGACGTAATCACTGATGTACATATTTAAGTTGCTCCCAATGTTTTAGTGACAGTACCTTCAATATTATTTTCTTGAGATCATGATATCTGTAGATTTCAAAAGACTAGAGAGACAGTGTGAAGCTCACTGTGAACACAGTGTGAAGGTGACTGGCCCACAGTCTTGGAAGACAGGTCTTCATAGCTACCCTTTTAGAGACTAACCAAATCTTCCCTGGCCTTTCTTAAAGGATTATTATGCAAATTTACACTATCTCAGAAGCTCAAATAGAATTTAAAAAGACATCTGCAGAAAAATACAAGGTTTTGATAATGGTACCCGATTATCTGCTATTGAGAGGATGTTAATGCATTGAGGCTTCCATATAAAGAAGTTTCTCAGGATTTGCAACAGGTTTTCATTTTGTTTTCTGTCTTACAGCATGAGGCTTATCTGGCCTCCATCCCCCTCTGTGAAGAGCAGACAAAAATCTCCCCAAGCTCTGACTTACCAGTGGGTCTCCCCAGGCTGTAGTGAGGCCTGCACAGTGCTAGATAAGAAAAGAATATACTTCAAACAGCTCGGCATTAATCAGCCAGCAAGGCTTCAAGCTCAGTGTTGGAGCAAAGGAACGCAGTTCAGAGGCTCGCTTACATTAAATGAAATTAGACGAGACAGACTCACTTAATTCTTGCTTTTAAAAAGCTCTTGAAGTGCTGTTTTAAACTAGTTATTTTGTGATGCCACTGAACGAGAAGGTTAATCTGGCTCATCAGAGAGGAAAAGCGGCAGACCCCATGGGATTCTTTTGGAGAATTGCTGGGCTGGCCTTTGAAACAATTTCCTTATATCTTATTCATACCTTTTCAGTGTAACATATTATATCAGCTATTATCTTTAACTGGAATACTCGGCTCCTCCTTTCGTATCATGGTTAAGGCAATCCTTGTAAGGAATGTAGATGGTAGCTTAATTGTCCTATATGGCAACACGGGGCAACAAGAACTACACTTGTATGATTCAAGGGCAGTGTTAGCTTGTGGATTTAAGGGCAGTGAAGGAGGTAACAATGAAACTTGCTTTGTAATGATCTCCTCATTGTGCTGGGGAATTTGAGAAAATAAACTGTTAAGAAGCTGAGAAAAAGTTCATCCTTCATCTATTCTTCTCATTTTACAAGTCTTGAAAATTAGAAGGTGGTCTATGTCCCATGGTATATTCATAATAATACAAGATTTTTGAAAACAACATGGATGGTAAGTAACAAGTAGCATCTAATGTCTAAGCAAAATGTGCCTAAGAAAATCCTGTAGTTACAGAAACTATTCAAAAATGGTTCCATGTTAAGGATCTCTTTCCTAATTAAGTGATTAGCCAATCAGAGCAATAAATTTATGCTAATGATAGGGCTAATAGTGAATTCCCAGTTGGGGTTTAAATCCATGGCTGTAAGCTCAGAAACATCTGTTCTAATGATTAAACCATTTACTCTGTATATATCTGATGCTAGTTCCATTAGCTAAACCAATGGTAACTTAACTATAGCTCTTTCACCCTGGGCAAAAAGTGAAGCATCTAAGAACAAATCCAGTACTGACAAATTCTTCATAGGTATATATTTTTGTCATTGTGCTCTTTGAACCATGATGCAGCAAAAACAGGTCTGCAACACTTAGAACTGTAGCCTTTGCTCCAACAAAAACAAAAGGTCACCTACCAAAGTTATGAAGGCTCATGCTGAGCATTGAAGTCTTTCTGAAGCTCACAAGTGTACTTACCACAGATGTATGTATTTGCATTTATAAAATAATAACTTTAAATTAAAGGCTGGCAAATAGTCAGGGGATTTGTGGAGATAGAAGAAAGGTCAGTAGGATGCTGGAGGATTTCTATGTGAATGAGAGGGAAAAGGGCTTTCAATAAGCAATTGACATCAGATTTTCATGGTCCCTACCTTACCAGAGAAACACTTTAAAAATTAAGATAAATGAACATTTATAACTCTCTGAAATGAAAACAGCACTTCTTATCTCTTTGAAGGCCAAATCTAAATCTTGTCCTTCCATCTCTTTCTTCTACTTAATATATGTAACATTATTTTAGTAATGAAGCTTAAAAAAAATAGGATTACATAAAAATTTATATATAATACAATTACCTATATACAATTTCCCATCTCTCTTGAAGATTTATGCAATTCACTTGAACTGTGTTTACTGGCATTTGTATTATAGAGTGCCATTGGTCGGTTCAGTCTACATTAAAGCATGCAGTTGTTAATTTTCAGTGCAGATGCTTTTTTCAAAGAGCATTAGATCACTGTCCCACTCTGGCACTGTTTTCAAATGAGAGATATTGAAATAAGGTGTTGCTGCCAGAAGAAAAATGGGTTTTGGAATACTGTGTTAATAGAAAGCAATTTGTTCTCAGAATGTGATTTAATTTACGTTAATACCTTTTTTGTTTGTGTTGAACTGTTATATAAAACAGGGAAATAATGCATTAAAAAAAAAAAAGAAAATGAAAGATCTTTAATTCTGAAAGAAAAAAAAATTGTACTTTCCATGTGTGTCCTTCTCTGATGTCATCTACAGGAGATACAGGAGAGGAGTGGGCAGTTATATTATTATCGGCCTGCTGTATTTGGTTTGGCTACATAGCATTAGAAGAGATCTGAGAACGACAACCGAGTGTGTTAAGATGCCTGCTATAAGATTTTTCTTCTGTGTTTCATCCAGAATGGCCCACCATTATCATCTAGGCTCCAACTAAGCAACGTTAATTTATTATTTATTATCTTTATTCCAAAGGTAAAAGAAAATAAAGGTTCATCAGAAAGATTTAGGGATGAGAAGGGTGATGGAGAACCACAAAGTACAAGAGGGAAGGAGTTCCAGTGAGAACAAGGAAAAGGTAGCAGAGAAAATATTAGGGAAATGATGGGGAGAGAAGAGACAAGCAGCAAAGTTTGAGAGACAGGGAAGGGGCTTTTTTACCTTTTAAATGAAAATTACCATGTGGTTAGTAATGAAACTGGATGCAAAATGCAGTAGGGTCAGAGAAGAGGAACAAGCAGGCTTAGACAAATGCTAGTACATCAAGTGCTTTGTGCTGTCCAGTCATTTCCCCATGCCTAGTGTCACAAACTGGGAAACAGAGACCAAAGGCAATTTCATCATGTCAGACCTGTGCAGCACTCCAACAAGCTGAGTGAAAAGAAATAGGTAAGGACCTTATTTATATGAGGAGCTAAAGCCACGACACAGCGTAGGGCTCCAGGCAACACTGATATGTGGCAGGAAAGTGCTAATTTGCTTCCACAGCAATCATCTGATTTGTTTGCATATTCTGCAGAGGAGAGAAACAAGGGTTTTTATTTTCTTGCCCTCCCCTCTTATTTTTCCCCCTCCTTATTTCACGTTCAGTCGTCTGTTCTGCAGTGTGCTATTCTCTTCAGTCAAGAGCAGCACACCAACTATTGCCAAATCCAGTCTTCTGGGAGATGCTTTTGCATTGGGCAGCTGTCTTCCCAAAGACAGGGGCATCACCTCCTTAAAAACCTCTTGCTTTCTATTCTCAAGGCTGCAAGCTCAAGTTTGTCCCAGAAACCAATCATCCAGTTGTCACTCAGTGTGCTATCACCATATGCTAACCTGATGGGAAGCTGTCTTCAAAGCAAACATGATTGTCCACTCTACCACTCCATGATTGTGTGGGTGCATATGTGCAACCATGCAGGTGGTGCCTGTGTGTTTATGCAGGGAGGCAGAGTTAGCACGAGATGATTCAAGTGTCAAACATCAGGAAGGGTTTGCTAGTCACATATGCTGTGTGAAACCTGGCAGCATTTAGCATTTTCTATTTTTACTTTCAGAGAATCTGAAGCCCAATAGATTGTTCTAAAAAACACCCCACAAATAAAATAAGCTGCATGTGTGTATGTGTTACTGAGATCAGTCCAGTAACTTCAGACATGGAGTTCATGTAAGTGGAAACAGTGATTTATTCACATCTAGCCATTCTTGTTTTCAGCAACTGGGATGAGCTACATCTGGAGGCAGAAACATGATAAAGAGTCCCCAGATACTGATAGTCTTTGAGAGCAGAAACTATTTTAGAGCATTTAAATGACAATTTTTTTCAAAGTTGTTAGCTACTAAATCAGCTTATTAGGCATGCTTCAAAACTCCTTTGGGAATCATCCTTCTTTCTTTCTTTTTCTTTTTCTTTTTCTTTTTTTTTTTTTTTTTAAGGCACAAAGAAACAAATCTTTCCTTTAAAAAAATATGTAAACACAAGTGAATAGCAACATATTTCAACAGTTATATTTTACAATTCCCCTGAGTCGAATTGAGGACACTTAATTTAGTGGCACTATTCACATCAGTGAGGCAAGGACAATAATGGAAAGAAAGTGTAAAAACATCATTTAGGCTTCTGTTTGGAAACTGAAGGGCAAACCTCCCAAGGCTCTATGTTGAAATGGAAAGCTTTGCTGGGTTTCTTTTCTGTTGGATCCAGAATCAATCCTTGTATAATATTTTTTGCCAAAAGACGAGGTCAGTAGAAAACATTCTTTGTCTGTGATGTGAGAAATAGGAATAGAAAATGATATTTTCTTTCACCTTATATGAGGTGAATGGGTCAGGGCAGACAGCTGGTTTAGTGTCTGTATATAGATATCTGCCAGCCTGCCATTCAGCAGGACTGTTCCTGAATGAATTCCCAAACCAGGTATGTGGTACATCTTCTCTGCTGCCCTTAGAGCATACCAGGCAAAGACACCACCTCTGTCAGAACAGCATGTTTCCTGCCTGTTTTCTTTCCTTCTGAGCTTAAAGTAACGTTATTGGTACTGCTTGAAGGTTCTTCTACTTAAAATTTGCACGCTGATACACAAGGAGACAAAATGATCAAGCTCAGTTTTCTTGAACAAATTGTAGCTAGGAGATAGGGATGGTTTTGTTGTTGGCTTGAATGAGATTTTAAATAATGGACTTAACTAAAATCCCATCCCTGAATGGGATTTGAACTAGTGGCTGAGGAGAGGATGAGCTCAGTATTTCAAGAGTCTCTCACGTGGAGGGTCCCTTTCCTCATATTAACTTATGTCTCTAGGTAGTAATAGTAAAAATAATTGTTGTTGTTGAACTAAATTTTGCAATGTTAGCTCAGTGGTTACTGAATTTAACTTCAGTTGTTGAAAAACAGAGAAACAAGAAACAGAAAAGTTTGAAAGTTAAAAATATTGTAAACATCTTCAAATTCTCTGCTGTCAGTATGGTTTCTAGCTATATCACTGAAACAAATGTTATTACTAAAGGAAGGTCTAATCAATATATGGCTTCTTCCAAGAAACTCTTTAAAAGTTGATAGAGGCTTGGGGCTTTTTTCCACTGTTTTCAGAGTATCACTGAAAAGAAATGTATTCCTTTTTTGTTACATCGGTTCCCCTATCAAAATTGACTGTGCAGTTCTGGACATTAATTGAGGCCAGATTGCCTAATTTTGACAAATGCACATGGATGCACAACCTAGTATACAGTGCACAAGTAGCCATTGATCAGTTGTGTGAGGTTAGTGAGAGGCTCACTTGCCATGGTTTGCATGGCTTGGTGCTTATGATGTGCAAATGAGGTAGTAGGGAATGTAAATGAGAGGTGCCTGTATATGCAGGTAATGTAGTTACACCCTCCCCTAAATTACAATCCTCATAAGAAGTGCTAGCAATGGTCTGAAGTCAGCCAGGGACCTTAGTCCTAATTTTGATGTAGAAGGTGTTCAAATAGTGTGATGAAGACAGCAGCAGAAGACTGAGGGGAAAATTGCAGGCATTACAAACAGCAATGATGATGTGAGATTATAGCCATGTGAGGAAGATACAGTGAAGTCTCACTGACACCTGCTGCATCCTCCTGAGAGGACAGCTTCAGCAACAGCAGAAATGTCCTAGAGGGGAGAGGAAGAGACAAGCGTAGAGGTGGCCTTGGACACCAGAAGAGATGGCTGTAACTCAGAGTTCATTGTCTTCATTTGGAAATCTGGTCTTCTTTCTGGCAGTAAAGAGAAAATGTGATTTTTCACATAGTAGCAGGATATAGACACATACAGAGCTGTAAAAATGCATAGAAATCCTGAATGACAGGAATTTTGAAGGAAAATTTGCAGTGAAAGCAGTCATTTAATTGAACAGAGGTTGAGTAGGTAGGAGCTTTTCATTTACTTTTCTAAACCTCTACTTTGAAAAGGCATATAGCTGTTGCCTGTCAACTAAATTGGACTGGTGTTTTGACGCCACATGTTTTTGTGCACCAGTGGAGCAGAAATGAAAGCTGTCAATAATAAACTTGGCCATACAGGTGTATGCCTACTTACATTCTAATCTTTATAAAAACCTATTCCATACTTCACTGCTGAGGGGTGAAACTAGTGACAGAAAATGTATGAGCCTTCCAGAGTCTCTATGCTACAATCTCACATTTACTCTTATCAGTGAAGAATTTCTATTTTGTTCTATATTCCAAGAATGGAGAAAAAAAGAGTCCAAACACTAAACACATTCAGTGTTCCTGTCAGTGCCAGGCTTTGCACTGGAGGACTTTGTGTGACAAGAAATCAAAGCTACTGTTCTCTGGCAGTCCTGCCTGTCGTTCAGACTGCTCCAATAAAAAAGTATGTAAAATGTGGCAACTTCTGCAACTGTGCAAATGATGTCTCTCATTGGCAGCGGGCTGGTGCCTGGGTTTCAACATATGCACCAAGTCTAAGGCTAACTAACACTAAGCATGTTTGTTTAGGTATGTTATACACACTGGAAACATATGATCTTTGTAGTTCATGGCTTTCCAAAGGGACTGGCTTGTACTCTTCCAGAAGTAGGTGAAAGCATATGAAAAACACCACAGAGGAACTAGAATCTGATTGACAAAGATGTCCCACAGCATGTATGAAATGCACCTTCCCTCCATAAATTACTAGAGGTTTTTTCTATTGAACTTTTCTCTTAAACAAGTACGTATTTGCAAATGTAATTACCATGCTTTTTAGTGGTTCTTGAGTTGTTTGCATGAAGCAGGCTTGAAGTGCTCTCATTTACGTGTGTTTAATATTGTCATATGTGGCCCTTGGAGGGCAACTGAAGTGCTCCCAACTTCCAGTGGAAGTAGTGTTTCCAGCCTAAAATGCTGCTAGATGTCAGACCGCAAAATGATAAAGCTGTGCATAAGGGTAAACAAAAAGAGAAGGGTTATAGTCTTCACTTGGGAGGTATGTGATCTGTGATTATTAACCAAATTTCACAAACTCTTAACAGTTTTTTAAAAATATGTGGAAATAGAAACCTCAGCCTCTTGTCTTCAGTTCCCAAAACAAGATTGATTTTTTTTTTTCCCCTTTTTAAAGGATATAGGAACACAAAATAATTTTTACTGTGAGGAACATAATTATTTTAAGAGGTTACTTTAAATTCATACATTGTCCCTACCCTAGGGATTATTTGCAGAGGTGGGAGAGAGGGGCTCTGTGTGGGAGTACACGTGCACGCACATGGACACTTGTAACTGGATAAACACATACAGTTGGTCTGTCACAAATTTGTCCAGCTGTTACACAGTATCTCTGCAACTTGGGGTTTAAATGAATAATTACCTGACTGAATGAGGCCTTTTAACTAGGTGTGTTTGATATTTAAATGTTTCCACTTTTTTTAGTCATAGGATTCAAACAAATTATCCTGTTAAATTCCATGACACTCAAGTAGGGAACCAGTTTTATCACCTGTGAGTCCAGCACGTGCTCACACTCATGCTATGCATTCGCTGTGGAGCTTGTTCTAGTTAAGATCATATTAGCTGAATTACTTTGCAGCAAATTATAAACATCACTATGATTGCAGGGACCAAACGTCTCCCTATTAATTTCTGCAGAACAGTAGCTCTGAGCACCAAAGCTACCATTGCAATTACATGAAATTGGGATGCTGCACAGTATTGACAAGCAGCGCTATGAATAGTGCAGGTGTGAATACCTGCTCTCGGGGGGGGAGGGGGGTCCAACACAGCAGAAGGGGAGTCTCCACGGGTCGCACGTAGGCTAACTGGAGGGACTGGTAATTTAAACTAGTTTCTGAGTAAATGAGATCAGACAAATGGTGGGGTGGATTTCACAACTCTTTAGGATGCTTCTCTTTCCTAATTTGCTGCATCTATGCAAATGCCTCTGAAAATGCCTTCACAGATCTAATGGGCAAGTGCTGCCCTGCAGAAGCAGATGTACATGCAGCCCCCTCAGAAGTGATGGTGGCTGTGAGAATGGTGTCCAAGGACTAAATTTGGCCTGACATGTAAAAACTGACATAACTACACCTGGGATAAAAGTGTTACGAATACAAAATGCATCACCCTAGTAATTCCATCTTGCTTTTTCTGCTTTCCTCCCCTACCTGCTGGAGTGAGAAACTCCTTGGCACAGAGCAGATAAATAATGTTGTTCTCATAAATGAGTTATTTAGAGTGCCTTATTAAGTTACTTTTCTTCTTTTCTTTCTTTTTCCTTTGGGCTATTTTGAACATCGTTTGACACATTATACGTTATTGCAGTGACTTTCAGCTAAGTTTGCTAAGTCGAGGTTGTTGTGCTACCCTAGCAGGAGGACGTAGCCAGGGATATCAGTGTCCCCGATCATGCAGAGGGCCAGCAATCTGTGGCAGGTCTTTTATAGCTCCTCTTTCAGAAAATGTCCAGTTGATAAAAATCTGTCAGAAATAGCATTTCTGCCAAGCCTTGTTCAGTCCTTTCATCCTCTCCAAGATGAGAAATTCTTTTGCTAGCAGCTCCACCCAAACTTCCAGTCAAAGAACTGGGAAGCTGCCATATGAGGAAAGGCTGAGAGAAGTGGATTTGCTCAGCCTTGAGAAAAGAAGACTTAGGAGACACCTTATCACCATGTTCCAGTATTTAAATGGTGGCTACGAAGAAGATGGAAACTCTGTTTTCACAAGAGGTCACATGGAAAAGATGAGAGGTAATGGGCACAAGTTACTCCTAGGGAGATTTCGAATGGACACAAGGAAAATTTTCCACAAGGAGAACAATCAGACATTGGAATAATCTCCCCAGCAAAGTGGTGGATTCCCCAACATTAAATATGTTTAAGATTCTGCTGGACAGGATGCTGGGCCATCTTGTCTAGACCATGCTTTTGCCAAGAAAAGTTGGACCAGATGATCCTTGAGGTCCCTTCCAATCTGGTATCCTGTGATTCTGAAGCTAGATAGCCATGGCCTGTCCGTATATCACTCACCCCCTTGTTTCTTAATTTGCTGTAATCTCCAACTTTAAATACATTTCTTTTCCAGATCTTGAATTAGGAAGCTCTATATTGTCTGAGTAGAAATGCAGGGGAAAACATGGAAGGGATATTTCTTTAATCTTATCAGTCTGCATTACTATATATTTATTTTACTTTTTATTAAACTGTAATTTTGAGAACAGTAGTTTTTCTTTTTTCCTGTAAGACAGGAAGTACGGTAGTTTTCACAAAAGCATTTGAAGTGAAACAAATTATAACAAATCAGTAATAGTAACTGTTATCTGCTGGTTTTTATCATCAGTAAAATGCCAGAAAGGTTAAAAAAAAAAAATCCTCAAGCCCTGATAGAAGAAAGCACAGATATGAAGCAAATGAGTGTAACATGTTTCTATTTCGTGTTAGATCAGTTACTGTGCAGAATTGGGTGTTTTAACTCCCATTTGTACTTCTGCTGTTAAGTGGATACCTTAGATTGAGCATTTTGCATGTGGCAGCTGCCTTCAAGGACAAACACAAAGCCTTGTCGTAGGTCTCAGCATGTTGATGTAATGCTGCAAAAAACATCAGGAAATTGTGAAGAAATAAATAACTTGAGCCCCGTCATTATGATAGTTAATGGCTTTAGGGATGGCACTAAAGCAGACAATATGGTCAGAATGAAGTCTCCATCTGTGTCGGTGCTGTCAGGGGAAATAGTTTTACATCATTTCTTATCTCTCTTTTGGTCTCTGTGACAAGTAGCCCATGAGGTGTTCAAGACTGCACTGAACTGACTAACGAAAGGTGATG
This sequence comes from Brachypteracias leptosomus, assembly GCA_013401335.1. NCBI lineage: Eukaryota > Metazoa > Chordata > Aves > Coraciiformes > Brachypteraciidae > Brachypteracias > Brachypteracias leptosomus. Next base: position 33,060 of record VYZX01016213.1, read on the forward strand.
GGATGTGAATTGATAAGTGAATTTACCTTCACTGTAAATCCTGCAGCATCAGACAGCAACTCCTCCTCTTACCCTTTTTATAATCTTTCTTTTAATACGATGCCCCTGAAAACCTTCCCACCTAACTCTGAAATGTCGTTTTCACAGTGATTCAGAACTGATCAGAAAGGCAAGCAAGATGGCATGGAGGGCAGGGCTAAATTAATGGGCTGTCAAAAAAGTATTCTCACTTGGAAGCATTTCAGGCTTTTCTCAGATCTGATGCTAACCCAGAAAAAGTCTTGACAAAACTGAATTCTATTAATTTTCTATATAAAAGTTGGAGTTTCTTTATTGAAAGTTTTGCGATATACTCTTAGATCATAACCAGACTATTTGTGTTTATTCCCAATCTGTGACAGGCAAACCCTAATACAGTTCTGATGCCTGATCCCAGAGAGAAGTCAGGAAGGTTACTCATGTGAGTGAAGTCATATACATGCCTAAATGTGAGCACAGTGGGAGCCACAGTTTAATGATCTGGTTCACTCTGAGTAAGAACTTTGAATGCTCATTTGAAATTGTTCGAGCTGTCTGCAAAAAAAGCACAGCAAATTAAGCAAACCTCCCTTGACAAGCAGCCCCTGCCTCCCAGCCTCAACAGGGATGTGTCCCGTCCATGCTCTGCAATATTCAGGCTCTGAGCCAATGTCATTGAATTATAACAAAGAGCTCATATCTTTCTAAATCCTTAAGCTTGGTTATTTGGGTAAACTCTGACTGGGTGTTTAACGCTTTGAAAATTGGGCATAATGTCTAAGTGAAGAATTGTACCATATCTATTAGCTCCAGTCACCAGAAGAAGAACCAAGCTTCAATGCATATGGATTGTGGATGGGATGAGTTGCTGTCTGGAGTAACTCTGGAGGGAATAGGGAAAATTAGCTAAGACTTTATAGATGCATAGCATTTTGTAACACAAAGTGAGATGAGTCCTATCAAATACGATCAAACAAGTTTCAGTTTCTAGAGGTTCATAAATGTAGATGTAAAACTGTTCACCTGCCTGATCTGGGTCACCTATTTGAACCTAATTTTAAAAGGTGGCTGTTTGGACGTTTCTTCCATAAAGAAGGTACTAAGTCTAAGGAGGACAAAACGCTGAGGTAATATCTAAGATTCTCTTATTTGTTTGATGTTGGTGTGGAGGGGAGAAATTGAGAACAGAACAAAGAGAACTGCAAACTTGAACACTTAAACTCCATCATTTATTTGCTGGGAATCAGGGCACATGAGCTCAATTTCTTCAGGTATAGAGCTAGGTCTTTTGTGCTAAGTATTCATTCATTTATTTATTTATTTATTATTTTCAGTAGTGAAAAATGAAAATAAAGGGGAAAAAGAAGTAAAAGTCCTGAAATTATTTTACTAAAAAAAAAAAAAAGAAAGAAATATTTATTATTTTGAAAAAAAAAAAAAGCAGTTCTTTGAAAATGTTCAAATAGAATCCTTCAGATTCACAGAGATTTTTCCCTTTTTTTGGGAGTTGGTGGGGGAAGTTGGAGATGTGTACATACATTCTGAATTCCTGGACTAGAGCTTGTGAGAAGTTAATAGTTCTCTGTAAATGAAAATCAGCTCCTCTCCTCAACTCCACAAATAGAATAAGGGAGTAGGAGTTTATAGTCTCCTAACCTTGTATTTTTGCAAGAATGAGTCGCTCCTCCCAGAGATGTCAAAACAATTCACTATGAGTGGATTACAAGAAGTTTGCTGGATAGTAAAGATTATATGTTTCTGTGGTGGGTTTACCTTG
>VYZX01016214.1:812-17988 GCA_013401335.1 Brachypteracias leptosomus
TGTTCTTCAAAACAACAAATGAGTCATTTAATCCTTTGGTGAACAGAACTATTTTCTGTTGTTTGATTCTTGTTTTTCTTCTTTCTGTGTTCATCCTTTGAATCATTTGGGAGTGCATGGGTGCACTGGTGCTTGCTGTATTTCGATTTCAGTGTATACTGTTCCTCAAAGTACAAAATAGTTGCTAAGCTTGATACCTAAAGATAGCCTATGGACTTGCTTTATATACAGCAGATATTGGGCTTTCCCTTCCTTCAAGTGGGTGCATTTAAAATTTTGAGCTTTTTGCTTCCTAAATATATCAAATACAGTGAGAGCTGTTCATTGTGCCTGGTGAAGTGCTTAATCCCAGTTTCTGCTCACTTCATAATAACTAGAAATAAGTCCTGGAGTTGCCTAAGTGCAGACAGGAGTTGTAGAGTGACAAGAGAAGGATTTGAAAGATTTCTTTTTTTTTCTTTTCCTAGTCTCTTTTTTAGACAAAAAGGAATTTGTAAATTGCACTCCATTGTGTGTGGTGCTGTAGCCTAGTGTTCCAAAGAATATTTTGTCATTACTTCTGCTTTTATAAAATCTCATTGGAATCTGAGCTGCCACCACAAAGGTCTCACAGGGTGGCACCAGAAATATACTTCCCAAAACTCGTGAAGAAAGTATGTCTTTTTATGAAGACTCTGTACTTTGCAGACTCCCTTACTCTGAGAGAGTTCTGTTATGTTCTTTGCATCTTTCTACAACTACATTGTATTTAATTTCTTAAGAAGCATCGTGGACAATTAATATTGTGTTGGCATTTTGGTTCCCTACGTTCTATATTGTATTTTCTGGTAGCTGGTTAGTCAATGGTTTTCTTAGTCTAAAACAACATTGGTGTTCACAGATATTTGTCTTATACGGTGCTTAACTCCAGTCACTTTTTTAAGAAACTCCAGTCTGCTGTGCTTTAAACAAAAGAGCAGGAACAGGTATTCTTCTGTGATAAATGGACTTGAGATTTTGCTTTTGTCATTTTAATTCAAAAGAGAAGCAATTCTATCTTCTTATGACAAGGTATACGTACCAGTTGCAAAGTTAATTTCAGAAGTTTCTTTCCAGATCTAAGTATATAGTGATGCAGGACAAAAGCTGCTGAAGAAAAATACTAACAAAAAATGAAGAAAGTAAAAAATAGAGTTTTCCTTTAGGCAGTAATGTCATTGTCTATTATGGCAAGTGACAAGCAGGTTTCTCAAGCACTCTGCCAGTGTGTCTTTGCGGACGCAGCCGATACGGCATCCTGGGAGTGAGTGACATCCAAAAATGAGCAATCTGTTTATGGCAGTCAAGAAATATTTAGGGTCCCTGTGTTCAGTTGTAATAAATCACAGAAAGAAAGAAAAGAGAGGGTGTTAATCTGTGTTTTATCCTGTGGATTTCATAGATACTAAAATATTAATTCTAATTATTACTTTTGAGGAGAGACATCTGAATTCAAAGTAATTCACCTAATGAGCTTTTCTAAGGGAATATTAATTAAAATATTCCAGTAAAATTTCCTGGTACCAAAGGAAGCATTTTATGTGGAAGATTTTTGGGTTTCTAATTATTTTATTTGGATTCAATGAAGGGGGCTACATTTTGTCAATAAGAAGCAAAATTATGGAAGCTCTGCTGTGGACTCCAAAAGCCACACTAAATACTACACATGAAAAAGTAGTTATGTCATCTATTTATATTTTTAAATCTGAATTTAATCTGCTTATGTGGCCCAATTACATTCCAGATCATAATTGGTTTACTATGTTTTCAATATTTTTTGTTGATACTTCAGGAAAACCCTCTAAAGTTTCAAAATTCTGTCTCTTTCCTTACATGTCTTCAGTCTTCTCAGTGAAAATTCTAAATATCAGGTTGAGGGCTATCAAGGGTTTTGTGTTCTTAATACAGAATAATCACATAACAGTAATCGTGCTTTTTTGGCCTGGAAATCTCAAAATCCTTACTCTGTCTTCATGAAAATTTCATGTAAATAGGGCTTTTAATAAGGAGAATTATGACTTTTTGTTAGAGCCATCACTTCAAAAATATTTGCCTCTTTGAAAAAGGTATTGAAAAAGTTACATGCTGAAGGGAAAAGTCCTTTAGCAATGTATTAAATTTCTTGATTATATTTGAGTCTAATGCACTAAGAAATGCTGACATGGCTTAGTGACTCTTTAATTGTATTTTATATTTCTGTGATTCATTATCGAAGAATAACATCCGATAACACAGAAAAGTATGAGGGAAAACCATACAAAAAATTTCTTGAAATAATGTGAATCTTGGTTTGTAAGGCTGCTCAAATGTGCCATTGGTTGGCAGTCCTTCCCCAGATGCATTAACTGACCATGATTAGAATAAAGGGGTCTTTTCCCCCCTTTAATTTTAAATCTTAAATTAGAATAAATAAGCAAAATCACTACAAAAAAGCTGAAGTGAAAGCACAACTATTTTGAAATAGAAATGATATATTCAATTTCTAATTCTTCCTGAAAGTTACTGCAGAAAGTATTAAATTCTGTATTTTATAATTTGTCTGCAAATTTAATGGATATAGAATTTATTTTTTTCTTTTTAGATCTGGGATTTTTATATACAACATCACTTGTTGAGAGAAATATAGAGTATTTCACCCATGAAGGGCAAACCCATAAAATTATATGAAATATGAAAGTCTTTTCCATGAGTAAAAGAAACATACTCACACTTTATGGGTGTGATGTTCTATTTATTCTATGGAGATTAATTTCAGTTTATGTTAGATTAAGCCCCTTTGATTGTAAATCATCTTTATTTGCTGCTTCAAAGAGGTGAAAGGAAGAACTGCCGAGAGTTAAAGTTCACATCTAGAGCTTTATTGTGTAATATATTTCAGAGTCCTTTTATATGGTTCACTTTTTTTGACATTATATTGGCAGAATGAAATGTGAATGTTGGTCTTCCAGCTAGCGTCCTGATTACTATATCCATTTTCCCTTTTTAGTTGTATATAAAGGCTATTCGCATAAATGATCATCCCTTCATACATTACTATAGTAGCCTCTCCTATGGCTTGTGGTATATTTAATATGAAAAGACAGCTTTATGTATATACACACGAATTATGTATGTAGGAAAANGAATTATGTATGTAGGAAAATATAAATATAAAATATCTATGTGTGCACTTATAGATTATATAGTTAGTTTTTAATAATTATTTTATTTGGTGAAGTTATTTAAAAACTCCATTCTCTAGAACATTTTGGCACATGTACATAACATTAAAAAATCAATACTTTTTTGTATTAATTTTCCTGCAAATTAACAAATTCCCTGCTCAAACACATTGTATTCTTCCTTACCTTCAGGAACTATTTTGATGTGTCATTGCACAGCAAAGACCAATAAACCCAGGGACAGTTGTCAGAGATGATTTTAAACTGTTATAGGAGTTGGAGTTTATGCCCCAGGAGGTGAAGGCTTAAGCTGCTTTTCTGCATTGTTCTTGCTAATAAACTATGTTTTATCTTGATATTTAATTGACGCTGCTTACTTTAAAATATAACTTATATAAAATGTAGCAGATACCATTGCTACTTTAATCTCCCTGTTTTCAGTTATGCATTGACCATAAATTGTGAAGCTTTATTAATACCATTACTGAAATTTTAGTTTATTATGTTACTTAATTCCGCTCTTCTCCCTTAACAAAATTATTTTGGTTACATTTTTAATAATAGTTTTAAATGTGCTCTTCTAGAGCCTTACAGTGTGCTTTTGGCAGTATACTGTTTTTTAAGGATTGTTTCCATTCAATGTATTTGTCCTCACTTCAACAGAGCAGCCCAAAAGTTCTGTGCCACAGCATCCAGTGGTCCTGTGGAAACCAGTCAGCAAGCTCCATGGCACAGGGGTACCGCTTTAATTTGCCCATGACCTTTATTTTGGCTCCTCTGCAGTGCTACAGATCTCCACTGCCAAAGCCAGTCTCAAAAGCAGCAAGGCTGCTACTGTCAACAACATTTAGCACAGTCAATGGCCTTGAGTAGAGGCAGCTCATGCACTTTCCTTTGATTTTTGTTGTTGCTATTTATATTGCTATATATCTTAAGCAGCAAAACAATTGTAATCTGTAGCTCCATTCTTCTCCCGTAAAACCTCCATAATTTTATTTAGTTTATAGATATATAAGAAAGATATTCACATATATTTCACACAGGTATATTTATTTTTGTTTTTTAGTGGAGTCACAGTGTACATATATTAAGTAGTCCAGGTGGCTGTGGTGCAAACTACTCAGATATTTTCAAGTGTCATTGTCTTATCTGGTGGAAGTGAGCTTGGATTCCTTGTGTCCTTCCTTACTTTATGGCTGTTGTTTGGCTTGGCAGCTAGAGATGGCCTGATGGTTCGTTAATGAAATTCCTCAAAACCAAAAGAAGTATGAACTGTGCAAGAGAATCCAGCTGCAGCAGATTGATGGTATCATCTTGTGATCATAGTCAGGTTAGAGTTGTTCAGGAAGCACCTAAAAGCTAGTGCTGCCTTTGTGGAGTTGGAATAAATTGTTTGGAGTTTCAGAAGATGGAGCATGTAGCCATATAAAAGGCGATTTCTTAAAGGAGCTTTACTTTGAATATTTTCCAAAGTGTACTTGTAACACAGGTCACAAGCTAAAAGAAATGATACCTGGATCAAACACTGCTAGAGGATGTGAAATTCCACACCCACCTGGCTACTACTGATTCAAAAAAGTTATGTCAGGTTCTGAGATTTAAGCACTACCTCCCATTTTTTTTTAAAAAGCCACATAAGAATTTTTGCTCTTGTCTAAGTGTGCTTCCTGCAATAGCCAATGTAGTGATGCAGTTACAGATATTTTTAAAGCTACACTGTGTCTTTTTTATAATAATAAATATTTATAATATCCATGTCTATTCCAGGTATTTGTCTTCATAAGACCAAGGAATAAGATCCTTTCTGGGGAATTCCTTTACTATTTATAATAGTCCTCCAAGATAGAAATAAATTCTTATGTTCTATCCATATACTTTGTGGAAGATGAAATTCTGTAGAAAGATCTATTATGCTGATCTGCCAAAGTTCTCTTTCCTTTATAAAAACATCTGTTCTCTCTGATTCAAACATACAGAAAACGTGGAATGTGTTATGTGGGAGTAGAGTTCCTCCATAGCCCATTGTCTCAGAGAATACTTCATTTACAAAGCCTGGGGTTGTCAGTGATCAATATCTCATCTGCCAGGGGAAAAGAAAGTGTTGACATACTTTCTGAACTTAATTTTTACTTGATAGTCCAAGCACTCTGTCCATGGGACCATCTCAGCCTTCCTTCTTCCTTTTATTTTATCCTAAGTGACAGAAGTACCAGTTATGTCTATTTCCAAACAGAAACGTTCAATTTGTGCATGATTCTAAGAGATGTTATGAGAATAAGAATTGAATTCTTTTCCTACACCAGGAACAGGATATTTTCTTAGATGTGGCCTCCTATTCTCTTCAATTGGAAGAACTGCACTGATACTAGGTGGAAATGTTCACAAAGGTTTGATGTTTCCTTGGGGTATAACTTGAGTGTGCACTGACAATACTTGACAGGCTGGCAGTGAAGAACACTATGTTGAACTGCAGGAATCTGAAATCATTGAAACCTATTGGCTTTCTTTTTTTTTTTTTTTTTTAATACTCAAATAGAAATGCTTATACTATTTAACAGTTGTATTTCTTCTAAATTCTGATCCCCATTGTATACACTGTCAGCCTTTTCTCACCTTAGAATAAGTATGTGCTGGTGTTTTCTATACCTGCAGAGCTGCTCATGGCAATTACTTTGCTGTGTGAACTGCAGAAGAGGGTATTCATCTTTCTAATGCCACCTTTAAGAAGTTTTGTATATATTAAAGAAAAACTCTTTCATTTGACTCTCCATATATGAATTTACTTTTTAATCCATGAGCTAACGTATTTCCATTATGCCCTTGTAATGTTTGTAAATCTTCTTTTGAAACCTTGGTCAATAATTTTATGAACTGCATCTCTGTGCAGGTGCTGTGCCTGTTAATCAACCGTGACACAGTAAAAAAAGGTCTAATGTGGGTATCCTTTACCCTGCATTCTTACCAAACATAAGGTTCTGCTTGGGAGGACCAGGCTAGTAGAAGGCCATATATATTTCTTTTAAACTGTCATTCTGTTTTTTATAAGGTTGGTAGTTGTGGATGTGTGGGAAGTGAATTTTAGGGGCAATTATGTGTCTTTCACAAGACACTACATGCAAGATTTATTTTGGGGAATACATAGATTTTCAGGACTGAATCCAAAATAGCATTTTAATCACTGTCATCTGGATAAGAAGAATTATCCACATAATTAGTTTCAAATGAACTTGAAAGGTGCTGCTTAACTTGTGTGAATTCCATTTGAGACACAAATAAATAAATACAAATTTGCATTTAAATGATTTTTGGTAATACTTGAAGTTTTAAATACCATCATAGATGATTTACTTCGCATTCAGGCGTTTCTTTCACTTTACAATTCGGAAAGAAAGAACTGAGGGCTTGAACCTTTTGTATGGCTTTTGGATTAGAAGGTTCACAGTTGAATTAAATTTTTCTGTGGTTCCTTCTTATTGTGAAGAAATGCTGAGGGGAAAGTTGGAGCTCAGGAGCTATTGCTTTGTTAAAACAACAGAGGATGAAAGAATCTGACTCAGAATGGACATAGATCTAGGCTGATGGAAAACCCCTACCTTATTTAAGTGCATGCAGTAATAAAATATATGTAGCTGAAAAGGATAATCTTGCAGCTATAAGCTGATCAGTTCCAGAAAATGGAGTGTGAAGTGCAGCCAGTGCATGAGGCTGCTGGTGCTGGTAATATTTCTCAGGACTGTGAAGAAAAAGAGGAGGACATTCCAGAATCACGCAGGTGGTGCTGCTGGCGTGGTAGGCAGAGTCTTTCACTGGCCGTGGCAGCCAGAGCCCTCAGAGCAGGAAACAAGCAGTACTTGCTGATGCATCTTGGCCCTTCGGGGTCAGCCAAGATTTATTTCCCTGACCCCACACACTGTGCTACCATGGAGTGGAAGCTGCATAGCCTACCCCATTCCTAGCCAAGGCTACTTTCCTCTAAGTCTTTGCACGTTTTAACTTATAACCGTAACGCTTCATTCCCGCAATCATTAAGAATTGCTAATCATTGAAATATGTCTGTTTACAGCATTGTTTATAAAACTGTGATTCAGAGCAATTTAAGTAATCATGAAAAGCATTAAAAAAATTATATTGCTCTCATACATATCAGACTCCTAATATTATGTTTACGGTGCTTTGTGCTTCACATAATCCTGTTGAAATCTTTGGAGCTGCTTGTCATGTGTATATTAGTTAACACAAGTAAGGATGGCTGAACTTAGCACATCATAATCATAAACACAATCTTCTTGTCAACTATGATGAGAGAAATCAATTTCTGTGACAATAATTGCTATTCAAAGTCACGGTTTTAGGAAAAAATAATTGTTCAATTATTTTTATTTTAGAATTGTGCTTGCTTTACAACCTATCAATTAAAATGTGCTGTATTTGCCAATAAAAAGATAGTAAATATGTCAGAAAAACATTTCATAGAAAAACAGTCTACGTGATCTCTTAGGAAACTTTTGCAATATTAAATTAAAAACATTAACTTAGAAGTGAGACTTGTTTTCTTTGCACATATCTACATTTAAATGATTTTTGTCATCAGATTTTTTTGTGGAATAACATTGGTTGTTGCCGTTCTTTAGAAATATAGTTAGTGTGAAGGAGAAACATTAATACAGAGTAGGGTCACTGTTAAGTGACGTGTATGTTCTTGTGCTCTTGGCAAAGAAAGTGAAATCAATGGGTAATTCTTAGGTGCTTATGTCTCTATCAGTAAGTGGTGTGGACAAATAGGAGATCATCTGTTGAGTAAAATGGTGCTGAGGACCCGACATCCACACTGCATGCATCTTGTCATCCTTTTGCTTGAGACTAGCTCTAATTTAGTTCCATGAAAGCCCATTTGTTACTGGAGTGCACATTGCACACCTTCTAGTTCGGCTTCTGCATTAGGAGCTCCTAGACTGCTCCACAGCAGGAGCCAGGAACACCACTGGTGTCAGTCAGGGGATTTGTTCACAATCCACACCGAGCCAGCAATGCAGGCACACCCATAGGAGTCTAAGGACATATATAAAGTGTATGTATAAGGTGTGTAAGTATAAGTACGTCAGTGTGATGCGGCAGTCAAGCTAACAGACCACTGGTTTTATTGTGAGTTAGAATGGTCTTGAGAAGCTGTACTGGCACAGATATGCTGCTCCCAAGGTGGGCTTAGCCAGGGATAGCTTAGGGGTTCTGCACCACGCTCAGCTGGGTGGAACTACTTTGTCCCCTGTCATAAGCTGAGTAAATGTGAAGCGTGCTCAAAGTAGAATCCCGAATGATTTTTAGTTTTAATAGAATCAAAAGTGTACTTGTTTGAAGGTAAATTTTGAAAAAGTGTTTGTTTTAATCCAATATGGAAATTTATACTGAATTATTATGCAAATTAGTGGCTTAAGTAAAATCATAGCAACAATTACTCATGCATGAATGTTTACATATTTTTTTTACATTTTAATTTTTCTTTCATTGTTAAATAATAAGAGAATGAGAAAAGAAATAGCAAAAGATGGAACATTTTGTTTTTATGTGTTTACCTTCCATTTATAATATTGATTCTTAAAAGATATTTAAATCATAAAATAGTTCCTTGCAAAAAACATAATTTCATTTTAATGCAAGTACTCTTTAGATACAGTATGTAACTTATTAATAAGTAATGATTAAAAAAAAGTAGATCTGTAGTGTGTTTATAATGCATTCAAAGAGCTTAAAGGCACAAATGTGTCATTAATTCATCTAGTCAAACCACACTGACCATTGCATTCCACAGATTTTCCCCTGTATTTTTCCATATAATTTGAGTTTATTTAAAGATGATCTACAGATTTTGTTTTAATTTGCAGTATGAAGCAGCAACACATGCACTAGATCTTGTTATGATTTTCAGTCTGCCTCCTAAACACACACACAGAAAATAATTTCTCAGTTAGAAAAGCACTGCCCTCTCACCCCTCAGCCAGGTCTGTGAACTGCACCAAATATGTTCAAATATGACCTCTGTAGGTTAAAACTTTACTCTGTACAATGCAAAAATACTTATGCAGGTGGTAATTGTTCCTTGCAGCTTTTCTGTTTGGTGTCCTATTACATCAGAATTTCTCTTCTCATACTGCCCAGAGCCCTTCTGGGGAGATGGTCTGTCTAGCCTGGACTCTGTTCTCTTGCAGCCCTTCCTCAGCCACCTTCCTCTGCTGCATTGAAGATAAACTCCTTATGTTCAAGGCATCTTCCTCTGCAGTTCATCCATTCTTTGATTGTTCATTGTCTCCTACTTAATACTAAGATGATAACTTTCAATCAGCTTGTAATACCTGCCACTGGTGATGAATTGCTCATTTTCAAGCATGCTTTTTTAGTGTTTCCTCCTATTTTGTTCCACATGGTTTGAAGGATCAGCTGTGCAAAGCTATGTGATTATCTTCTGGCAGATCATTGCTTTGTTCTAGAGACTACAAAATCCTGATAATGCTTGGGCTGCTGTACTTTTAAGTGTGTCTTAGCATGATAATTGTCTTATTGGGAAGAATTACATTCATAACTGCAGAAAGTCATTTGCTCTGAACTCTAGGGTCAGCATTTCATGAGCCACCTGCGTTGCAAAGGCCTCTCTCTGTTTATTTGCTTGGCATTCAGAGCCTGAAGTAGAGGGTCAGAAATGATGAACCAAATCTGTGACCATATGGACGAGTCTGTGTAAGCACGTTTGTTCTGTACTCCCTGTTTACTATCCCTACATGTTCTGTATCTTAGATTATCTGATCGTTGCAGCATATTCAAATCTTTTTTTCAGTGTATATATAACATTATTTTATGGTACAGAAAATAAATCATAACAGTGTCTGGTCTTAATTCATGTATCTGCTTCCAGCCATTTCTCGCCATGAGTTTCTGTGCTAGATGAATGAGAGCCTTGGTATTTTCTCCCCGTGGAAACTCGTACGCACTGTAGGCAACTCACCACTTGATCTTTTTGAAAAGTGAAATGATTGAGCTTGTTAAATCACTGTCAGCAAAAGATTTTCTCCAACCTTTGAATATTTTTTGTCATTCTTTTTATTCTCTCCATGTTTCCAACTTCCTTTTTAAAAAAATGGAAATACAGAACTTCAGGAGCAAGTCTGATAGTATCTTTTTTGCCAATACTTTGTGGAGTGATAAATTCATCTCCCAAGTGCTGCTTACTGCTGTGAACCTGAGCATTTAAGGGTTCTAAGCATTTTAACGGTTTTTGTTTTAGCATCCCAGCAGCAATTTATACTGAGTTGATCCTTCACATCGATCTCTAAATTATTTGGGGAATTGCTTTATTCCAAGGCATATATAGAGAGATCTAGATTCCTTGTCCTCATAAATACAACCTAGCAGTGATTGTGTTTAAAAATAAATAAATACATAAAATTTGGTAATAGGTACAATTGACCAATTGGTATACTGTATGATTTCTTTGTCCCCCTTACCATTAGCCTTTTTGGTTTTTTTCATTTTGTGTATCATGCATAAACCTCTCCATTATTATATATCAAGCTCATCAAAACTGACTGGATATGATACTCTGGGGAACTTACAAGCCCATCCAGAAATTTCCTTTTCTGACAATTTTTTTTTTAGCTGTCTGCTGGCCTATTTTTAATTCATTTATTTTGCACTACACTGATCTCTGTTTTGCCACACTATTTATGATGGTTCTTTCTTTTCTTATATCTCTATATAAGAGCTCAGAAGTATACTGGTGGATTGGAGAGCATCCATCTACACTTGTCCTGCTGTTACACTGTTTCCCTATGATGTTAATGTCTTTACTATGTCTTATTTCAACTCACTGTTGTTTCCAAAGTGGAAGGAATCAGAAGAACTGATTTCTACTGCCATTCCATTCCCCTAGCCAAGTTGACTGTACTCCTTCATACCTTTTAAGTTTAGCTTAGTGTTTTTGAGATGAAGTGATGGTTGCTTCTTGAAACAGACATACTATAGATTTATGCACTGGCATCCCAGTGCTTTCTGTTTTGTTCTTTATGCCTTTTCTAATCTCTCCGAACATCCTGTTTGCTGTTTTGACTGCCACTAAACATTCAGTTGATATGTTCAAAGAACTATCTGCAATGACTCTTAAGACCATTTTCTTGAGTGGTAATTGCTAATTTAGAACCTATCATTGCGTATTTGTAGCTAGAGAGGTTTTTTTTCTTCTTCTGCACATTGCCTTCAGTTCATTGGCACTGAATTTCATTCTCTTATTTTATTGCCAAGTCACTCAATATTGTGAGATCCTTTGCAGTCAGCTTTAATTTTTATTGCCCTAAATAAACCAAGGCTATTATCTCACCACAGCCTGAAACCAGGTTAGGTTAACAAAATCTATTTTCCATGTCTTTTTTCTCTACATTAACATGAATTTTGATATTTTTTCTTTCTGATTATTTATATTTAAAAATACCCCATCAGACAAGAAATAAAATATTTCATGTATACTTGCCAAGAAAAGATCAGACAAAAGAATTAAGTAAACATTTCATTTTATCAACTCTGTAGTTTCAAATAGTTTACATTATTGTATGAGTGTGTCTTTGAAACACTTCTTTCTGATTTTGACTTTGCACGTAAACTAAACAATGTTTTGACTGATGACAGGGACATTCAATGTGTGACCCAGTTCTGCTGACGTACAGAGCACAGAAGCAATTTGTCTGGTTTTATTTTCTTCCAGAACTCTCAAGCTTTTTTCTTCTGCTAGCTTAAGAGAAATGTTCAACAAATTAATAAATGTGAAGGACAGAATTTTCTAAGGAAAAATTCGTTTCCTGTTCATCGTGAAGCAGTTGCACAGTGCAAGGCTCTTTTAGATTCTTTTAATCTCCTGAAAATTTCAGGAGCTTTGAGTTCATCATTTTAAACTAAGTTGCTGATTTATCTCTAATTTAGTCTTTTTGGAAGAACTGTAAAGGAAGAGAGTAAGTAAGGTGGCTTACCCTTATTTCATACACAACATGCTAATTATAGCAACATGTCAATACTTTGATATTGCCCCTAAGGATCTGTTGCAGTTACTAGATAGACTGTACTGTATATGGTAGGGAAAACATTTCTGGGAAATAGTATTTATAAGCGGCTGTTGGTTTAAAAAGCTTGAAAATGTTGCTGGAAAACTGGATTTATTCTACTGGTCAGTGGGGCTTTTTTGTTCAGCTTTTCCCTAAACATCAAATATAAATTCACAGTCAACTTGTACTTGCTTTCAAATGAGACTGGAGAATGGGAGACAGCCAAAGACAAATTTTTAAGAGTGAAATCAGTGCATCAGCTGGAGTGATGCATTAAACAAAATGGTGAACTCTGATGATGAGTTTCTTTCATAGCGTTCATTGTGCTGCCTAAATATTTTGTCATAAAAAAACGTAAAAAACCCTCTTCTAGTAAGAAATACTGTGTCACTAAAATGGTGTATCAGTTAAAATGTTCTTACTGCATTAGTTCTTTTCAGCAGAGACCCATGTAGAAAGATGATTTACGCTGAGAGTCATTAAAGTCTAAGGTTGAGATTACTCTTCTGAATTCCTTAAGGTTCTTGAACCAGCATTTGTCCTCTAACATCCTTTTATTACAGATCGTTGATTCTTCCAACAATTTTCTGTTGGCAGAATGGTTCTTAGGTATGCTGAACTGTTCTGATGCATTGATCAGAACCAATCAAAACTTCAAGTACCTTTGTTTTTCAAAGGATCTGTGCCAAGAATCAAAGGTCAACACAGTATTTAAAATGGCCCTACAAGGAGACAGGGAGAGAATATATCTTCCTTTCCATAAAAATCCCTAAATCCCAAAGAGCATTAAAAAACTGCTAAAAAATGCGGTGGTTGACTTTGACTGTTAAGAGGAAAGTCAAACTTTGCATCTAGAAACAGATCCCGTAACCATTTTTTCCTTTCAGGTTCAGAACAATCAATCTTCTTGGAGCTCAACCGGCAGAATTACATCTCTTAAGTGAAAAACCAAGCTGTTAATTTTACTTGAGATTCTATACCCAAACCACTTTATATATTTGGTACTTTTTGCTTTTGAACTTGACCTCACTCTGGCAGACTTTCTCAATGGTGTTGATAACAAGGAGTTTTCAAAGCTTGTAGTGAAGAGTTTTAAGTGAATATGATGCTGCTAGCAAGCCATATTGATTCATATTATTTTGACCATCAAGGTTAAAATAATTTTAGTTAAGGAGCTGAGGAGTCTGACTTTTTGAACATACTCAGAAATGGTACTTTTTATTATCAAACATTCAGTGGTACAGCTGATTCTATTGCTTGTAGACCAAAGAATGATTGAGTCCTTTCATTCCATTACCTTAATAGTGACATTAAACTACAGTTGCCATAAGCAGGTTTGTAATAGTCTCCGTATTACAGATAAATATGTAATGCCTTGAGCTCTCACTTCTGGAGATACATCTTCTAGGTCATAATTTCAGATTTTTTTACAGCATGATACAGGGAATGGATTATGGTTATATTTAGCATTTATGCACAGAGCTCCTCTGAACTCTACTAATTCAGAGAATTCTTGGTATTTCCCATATTAGTTAAAGAATATATTTTGAAGGTTTTTCTGTCAAAAAAAAAAAAATGTGATTGACTAGTATCATTTAATAGTTACAGGGTTGTACTAGTTGAAAAAAAGTGTACAGCAGATGTACTTACATGACTAAAAGCTCTTAAAAGATCTAGAAAATCCAGATACTTATTAAAAAAACTGTCTAAAAAATTAAAAGTTCTTCTTACTGCTTACATTAGGTGTCAACTTGAGAAGCCTTTTGTCAGTATCCATAAATTTGCTAAAAGAGGCTGAGAGTTCAATGATCTTTCTACCAAAATCCTTTATGTACTAAATGTTACAAATGCAAAAATATTGGAGCAAGAGAGAAGACATGTGCTCCCATTGTTAAGTGCAGAAGTTCAATAATTTTGATAATTTTTTTTCTTCTTCTTTTGTGTCTTTGGGACCGTAATGTGGTAATGTTCTTTGGGATGTTTTCCATGGAAATACTCAATTAAATAAAACAGACTTATTGTCATATGCAAACCTGGTTCCTCAAACTAATTATACTCCCCTCATAGTTATCATTCCTGCATCCCAGGAAATTATTCAGAATTCACAAACTGAGAAGTATGAATTGGTATAATTTTATGCTATGGTTCATCCTTTTTTTCCATCTGCTACATGTGGAACATAGAGTGCATATTTTTTGAAATTGTTGTGGGTATATGGATGGTTGTAATGGAGCTTATCCCATGCTAATAGAGACAGTAATAACATTTATGGAGGCAACCACAGCATCAGAGGTGTGCATTCTCTTTTGACTTTGAACTGGGATGGTTGACTGTTGTTTGTTATCCTGATAAGAGTTTAGTTCTCCTCTCTTTTGGGTTGTTTTTTCCACACTTAAATGTATTTTTATTACCTTTGATACCCTAAAACATAAGCTTTTTCAGATCATTATGTTACAATTATTTTTATTTTTTTNCATTGGTAAGTTAAGCAAACACAGAGGATCATAGGGTAGCATCTCAAACTGTCTGGAAGGATATCTGATGTTGTGATATAGGCTGTATTGTTATCAATGGCCATTGGAACATAGGGTAGGGGACAACCTTCTCTGCAAAGAGCTTATAATTTTTTTAATCTCTCTTTTCTGTTTGTAATTTTTTTTTTTTCTAAGAAAAATTCAATCTTTATTAGTACCAGTAGTTCTGTCATTAAAACCATGGCACAATTGAAGCTCTTCAATAAATACTCATACAAAAAGTTATTATTTTGTTGTATAAATCANCATTCAGTGGTACAGCTGATTCTATTGCTTGTAGACCAAAGAATGATTGAGTCCTTTCATTCCATTACCTTAATAGTGACATTAAACTACAGTTGCCATAAGCAGGTTTGTAATAGTCTCCGTATTACAGATAAATATGTAATGCCTTGAGCTCTTACTTCTGGAGATACATCTTCTAGGTCATAATTTCAGATTTTTTTACAGCATGATACAGGGAATGGATTATGATTATATTTAGCATTTATGCACAGAGCTCCTCTGAACTCTACTAATTCAGAGAATTCTTGGTATTTCCCATATTAGTTAAAGAATATATTTTGAAGGTTTTTCTGTCAAAAAAAAAAAAATGTGATTGACTAGTATCATTTAATAGTTACAGGGTTGTACTAGTTGAAAAAAAGTGTACAGCAGATGTACTTACATGACTAAAAGCTCTTAAAAGATCTAGAAAATCCAGATACTTATTAAAAAAACTGTCTAAAAAATTAAAAGTTCTTCTTACTGCTTACATTAGGTGTCAACTTGAGAAGCCTTTTGTCAGTATCCATAAATTTGCTAAAAGAGGCTGAGAGTTCAATGATCTTTCTACCAAAATCCTTTATGTACTAAATGTTACAAATGCAAAAATATTGGAGCAAGAGAGAAGACATGTGCTCCCATTGTTAAGTGCAGAAGTTCAATAATTTTGATAATTTTTTTTCTTCTTCTTTTGTGTCTTTGGGACCGTAATGTGGTAATGTTCTTTGGGATGTTTTCCATGGAAATACTCAATTAAATAAAACAGACTTATTGTCATATGCAAACCTGGTTCCTCAAACTAATTATACTCCCCTCATAGTTATCATTCCTGCATCCCAGGAAATTATTCAGAATTCACAAACTGAGAAGTATGAATTGGTATAATTTTATGCTATGGTTCATCCTTTTTTTCCATCTGCTACATGTGGAACATAGAGTGCATATTTTTTGAAATTGTTGTGGGTATATGGATGGTTGTAATGGAGCTTATCCCATGCTAATAGAGACAGTAATAACATTTATGGAGGCAACCACAGCATCAGAGGTGTGCATTCTCTTTTGACTTTGAACTGGGATGGTTGACTGTTGTTTGTTATCCTGATAAGAGTTTAGTTCTCCTCTCTTTTGGGTTGTTTTTTCCACACTTAAATGTATTTTTATTACCTTTGATACCCTAAAACATAAGCTTTTTCAGATCATTATGTTACAATTATTTTTATTTTTTTTTATAATTGCAGTTGTTTCTTATCCTTACTGCTGGTAGCCGCTGTCGTTTGGAAAATCAAACAAACCTGTTGGGCTTCTCGCCGGAGAGAGGTATCAATAATTTTAAGATTATTATAGTAGCTTTATGTTTCAGAATACATTGAAAGCTTTGCTGAACAATCACATCTCTGCTTTATCCTGTGTACGCAATTTAAATATCCCTCTATACATTTTTTTTTTAAATTACTCTGGACTTTTTATACTGAAGACAAAAACTTTGTTTCTCCCTCCTGTCGGAAATTAAAGAAATTGCAGCACTTGATTGCAGCAATCTAAATTTTCTTTATAGTGGAATATTTATAACATTTCAATCGGAAGTGACCTATAAGGATCATCAGGCTTGACCACTTGAGACATTCACCATGATTCTGGGAAGCTTGTTCCAGTGTTTNTTGTAATTTTTTTTTTTTCTAAGAAAAATTCAATCTTTATTAGTACCAGTAGTTCTGTCATTAAAACCATGGCACAATTGAAGCTCTTCAATAAATACTCATACAAAAAGTTATTATTTTGTTGTATAAATCATTACAGTTGTGTTGGAAAATTTGGCCCAAATATTTGTTCTTACCTGTTTAACAATTATTGACTTAGAAGAGATTAAACTTAGGTTATGTGTATTGCTACATATATATAGCATGATTCAGATGGTGTATGCTGATAATTGTGTCATTTTGTTCTCATGAAAAAGATGTACATTTTGTAGACTGATTTTCTTCCTCTTGAAGATTCTAATCTTGAGAACTTTTGGAAACAGCACTTGCTTAATGGTACTGTAATCTAGATTTTTAAAGAAAAACAAAGTGAGATTTTCTTTAATTTTTTTTTTTCTTAGTTCTTCATACTAGAACTATGAATG
>VYZX01016214.1:18135-41805 GCA_013401335.1 Brachypteracias leptosomus
TACTAATGCCCAGGTTTAGCTCTGAACTGGTGCTACAAAGAAAAATGTATATTATTGTAGTTATTTTATTTAGGTATTTTTTTGTTCAGATGAATATTGTTAAGCATATTCTCTCTCTAAGGGAAAGTGCTCATGTATTTTTTACCACTTGCAAAATACCAATGAAAGTTACTTGAAACCACAATATTCTATTCAACTTACTATTGTTTCAATAATAATATTAATATCTCAATACTTAACTCATTAGTAGTTCTGTGCAACATTTTATTGTGAAGGAATGTAGCAATCTTTGATTTCATTTCTCATGTTAATAAGGTTGGTTTTTTGGCACATTTAAGAACAAATATGAAGGTATGAGTTTATAAGTCTAGGGCATCTTGTCTGTTTTCTGTGGTTACTCTCCTAGATGTTTGAAATATAGTATTTTTAACATAGTCTGTAGACTTCAGCCTATAAAGAGCACATTATTATATCAGAAGTTTTCAAAGTTTTCCTAATGTCATCAAAAGCATTTCTAAGACTGTATGAAACCTCAATAAAAGTTGACTGATAAATACAACATGAACATAATCAGCTTCTTCAGAAGAGCAAAATAGAAAGAAATACTTGGCAACAGGATTAAAGCTTTCAGAGGTCCATGCTTCAGTTCTGATTCTTCGTTTTCCTTGAGAGAAACTTAGTTTTGTCTCATTCAGAAATGTTTCTTGCTTAATATCAAAACTACATGAGTATGTGCTTCTTCCTATTTTAAATGAGGTGTGAAACAGTACCTGAAGTGTGGTGGCATGAATTGTAAATGTTTAAGCAAGTCTTGTTTCCAATCTGCTATTGCACATAAGAAGCAGTTCATGTCAAATACAAGTTTTCAATAACATTCCATATAATATTTTTCTATAATCTAGATCAGACAACTTGGTTTTATAGGTAGCATATCTTCTAAGGTTTTGTAATGAAGTATTACAGATAAATTGTATGAATAACATACAAGTAGAAGACAATCTTTCTGAAGTACCTACTTTTAAAACCCACCCATTTAGGCAGATGAGCTTTCAATCTGTTTCATCATTCTTGAAAGACAGGAGGGTTTGACTCTTTAGATGTTGCCTTCAGTATGGATACAAGCTACAGTAAGAAGGGAAATCTAACAAGAACACAAGCAACTATGAAAGAGCATGCTGTAATAGCTATGCATCCATTTATTGTTCATCCCAGTCTGTTTTCCTCTAGAGAAGGAGAAGCTTTACTATCCAGTTCTTGTGATCTTTTAGTAATGAGTTTTATCAGACTATGGAGGTAAGCAAATAATTTTTAACAATTCTTGTAGACTTCAATGTATAACTGAAAATTCAGAACTTTGTCCTTTTTTGCCTTCTGACTTTCATGCTTGGCTAAATTGGGTCACTTTTGATTCCAAATTGAGTGTTGTATGGCCTTAAACCAATACAAAGAGCAAGTTGTTTGTATTGTGTAGTGGGAATGTTTCAGATTTTCCCATAAATTTAAATTTTTTTCTCTCCAATTTCTTTCCTAATTCATTGCTTATAGCACTACTCAAATCTTCTCGAGCAGTTCATTTGAATTTAGGCTCTATTTTATGTATATGTAGGAAACTATTATATATATATATGAAAATAAATAAATAGATAAATTGTTTCTTCCAAAGGACTTTAACTTATGTTCATCAACAAAGAATTTAAATTCCCTTTTCCCATATATACTGGTTGAAATNATACTGGTTGAAATAATTTTTCCCTAAGCTGAGTCCTTGAGTTTTGGTCACTTTTTTTACTCAACAACATTTTGGTTCTTATCTTTTTCCTACTTACATTGCTGTCACTTAAGGTATGCTTTTTCTAAGGCTTTTTGAACATCTGTATTTGTACTTGAACTCCTGGCTGAGCTTCTCCTTTCCTGACTTCTGAAAGGGCAAGAAACAGCAGATAGACTCTTTCTCACCTTACACCATCAAAGTTATTCACCTTCTGCATTGAAAAAAATGGGAAGTATCATTCTTTTATTTCATAGTTCCAAAAAGATCAATGAAACTTTGAGTAGGAGAACATGAACAACCTCCTGCCTGGCATCCCTTGACACCTTCCCCCACCCATTCCTCTCATGGATCTGCGACATTCAAAAAAAGTTTTTTAAGAAAAGCTGAAGACAGTGAAATACTCATCTGAGAGAGCTTGATCCTTGAAAAGAACAATACAGAATATGATGAGAGGATTTCCAAAGCATTATTCTCATGGCACTATTTTTCTTGAGGAAAAAAAAACTAGAAGGAATTTGGAACATCCTTATGCGTACTAGATCTCAAATTCCTGCTTACAGAGCAGGATAACATCTGCAGGTAAGCATGGAAATTCATGTAGGAGTACACAAAGGGCAAGATATATTTGTTTAATAAGTTAAAGGAGTTTCTAAGTATTGCAAAGTTTAGGAGCAACCAAGCATTTTTTAGAATGTCTTACGCTACATAAATAGATCAGGTACGTACTCTAGGTTTTAATCTCTCATCCTTCTTTTTCCTCCAAAGACTCACAAATCTCTCTACTAGTACCTTTCTCAGTGAAATTCACTTGCTAGTTCACTGGATGAAAACCAGAGAGCTGTCATTTTCTCCCAAAAGATTTGTTAGACTTCTTGTATTTTATACCCAGAATTCACCCAAGAGCCCATCCATGAAGCTTCAGTCTGACGCTCTTTTCCTTCTTTATACAAAAAAAGATACATCAACCAGATCCACTCAATAAGAAAATTGAAGAGAATATTATTTGTTTTCTCTGCATGTTTCATATCTAAAGTATTCATTCAATCTTCTGTTGAGAATGGGTACAAGACAATCTCTTCATAGATCATTTTACTGAAAAGCTTGGTAGGTTGCCTGCCAGTTTTGTAGTGGCTCAAAGGTTTTGTCTCACAACTTCCTCTGATTGAAAGGCACCATACTGCAGATAAAATATGCATCCAAATGATTTCTTTTTAACACTGTGTCAAACTTTTCTTTTTGCTGACAAGATTACACTGAGGTCACTAACAAACTCATACAGCAGGGATTATAAAAGACACAGCTTCTAGTTGAGCTATTTTAGCAGAGTAGTTCTCCTTCATAAAGTAAAGCAGTTGCTGCTCAGATACCCTTTGTACCATTCACTCAGCCAGATGTTTTAATGAATTGTTACCTTTAATCCAAAAGCATGCCATCACTGATTGCACTATTGACATGTAGACACACTGGGCCTCCCTCCACACAGACACACACAAAATACATTTCCATGTATGTATATTTCTGTGACACATCATTATATAGAATCATAGAATGGTTTGGGTTTGAAGGAACCTTTAAAGATCATCTAGTCCAAGCCCCCCTGCAGTGGGCAGGGACATCTTCAACTAGATGAGGTTGCTCAAAGCCCTGCCCATCCTGACCTTGAATGTTATCAGATGAGGCATCCACCACCTTTCTGAGAACCTGTGCCAGTGTTTCACCACCCTCATTGTAAAAAGTTTTGTTCCTTACATTTAGTCTGAAGTATCCATTTGTGTATACTGGATCAGTTAGTTACTTAAAATGTGGTTTTGTATCTTGTCTTACAAAAATATCTTTTTTACATACCGTTTTAATTACACACTAGAGTTTACATGTCTTAAAAAGATACCTTAGAAACTTATTTCCTCATGTAATGCAATATAAGTCTCTGGAGCAATGAGGAAGTAATGCCTGATAGCACATTTATGTGAAAGTGTTTGAAAGCATGGTATTGTATGTAAAGTGCTTGCCTAACTTTAACGGTTAATATCATTCCTTTATTGGAATTTTCAAATTTATATATAGCCTTGCATTATACAGTCAGCTGTGCACCATTTGCCTGTCTGAAAGAATAGCATATACAAGCATAAAAACATGGAGTTATAGAGAATGCTTGCTTTATACAGTGTGTGGGTGCCACATAACTTATTGCTTCATTTTATTAAATAAGCTTATGTTTGTTTAAACCCCACCACCACCTTTCTAGCCTTAATTTTAATATCAAGGTAGCTTTATTCTCTTGAATATTCAAAGATTCTTAAAAACACAAATGAAACTGAAATAGACTGCTTCTTAATAACAGTAACAATTCATGTAATAGCTTTAGGCTCATTTCTATGGTAACCTTAATAAGAACAGGAAAGTTCAGTTATGTCGATAGTGCTAATGAATACAGACAATATGTGAATTTCAGCTAGAGCTTTTTTACATTATATTGTAACAACACTTGTTTTTTTAAAGTATTTCTTTTAGGAAAGGCAATAATGGCTTTTGGTGTATGTAATATTGTTTATGGAATGCAACATGTCTAGCAATTTTATTACATGTAGACTATGGTGTATTCTTGAACAACAACTGGAGGGGCAAAAGGAATACTTTGGTACCTCCTTGGGCAGCCTGTTCCAGTGCCTGACCACTCTTTCAGTAAAGAGCTTCTTCCTAATGTCTAATCTAAACCTCCCCTGGTGCAACTTGAGGCCATTACCTCTTGTTCTGTCATTAGTTACCTGGGAGAAGAGACCAACACCAGCCTCACTACAACCTCCTTTTGTGTAGTTGTAGAAAGCAATGAGGTCTCCTCTCAGCCTCCTCTTCTCCAAGTTAAACAGTCCCAGTTCCCTCAGGCACTCCGCATAAGACATGTTCTCCAGACCTCTCACCAGTTCTGTTGCTCTTCTCTGCACCTGCTCCAGCACCTCAATGTCCTTCTTATGCTGTGGTGCCCAAAGCTGGACCCAGTGCTCAAGGTGCGGTCTCACGAGTGCCAAGTACAGGGGCACAACCACCTCCCTACTCCTGCTGGTCACACCATTACTGATACAGGCCAAGATACTGTTGGCCTTCTTGGCCACTCTGCTGGCTCACATAGAAAGAGCCAGAAATATTAATACATGTAAGTACCCCAGAGTGTAATATTTTTCATATGTGTAGGTGTCTACAGGATTATATGCTTTATGTTTAAAATCTGTTAACCTCACAGATCACTTTTCTGGTAGCTTCCTGTCTGTTGCTTAGCAAATATCTTAGACATCTCTGTGTACTTACTCATAGACTGTGTGAGTAATCCTGTTGAAGTCAAAGGAGCTATTCATAGGACTAAAATCCCAACTTGTTATATTGCTGAAGCTCTTCCGAAATCAATAGAGCTATGACTGCTTATTTCAACTGTGGATCTAGTTTTATTGAGGATAACTGGGGCATTTATTTTAGGTAGATGTTTGCTGCATTCTCTCCAACCAAAAATTTAGGTTCCTCTCTGAATGAACCTTTTAAGTGTTATGCCTCATTAGATGACACTAGATCTTCTCTCAGGACTCTCTCTGCAGTCAGTATAAGAGACAACAAATGACAACTCATTTCGCTCAGTTTTCAGTGTTCACTTTGATACTTGTGAGAGGCCAACTTTGTTGTTTCCATTATAAATAACCCAATGAGTCAAATCTCCTATACTGAGAGATAATCTTTGCTTTAATTTTGTGAAATTGATGTTGTATCTATAATACTGTTACTTCATAAAAATAAGCATTGCTCAGACCATGCTTATTCTCTTTAAAGAGAAGTATTAAATGGTATCGGTGACAGATTCAATATTATATCGGAAAGATTTATTTTGGAGGGTGAGTTGATGTAATGCAAACATCTCAAAACATCATACAGTACTAAGAGGCTTCCATCAACAATTATCATAAGAGTAGGGACATGAGATTGAAGAACCCATCTTAGTTATTGGCAGTTGTGTATCTCCTGCCAGAAGCCTTTATCCCAGGAAATAATCCTTGCTGTCTTGTGTCAACTCTGCCTATGAATTACCATTTTCAGTAGGAATTCACCATGACTTGACTGCATAGATTAGACCCAAGTTTTGTATGGGCCTGTCTTGGTTTTTCTGGGACAGAATCACAGTTCTGCCATTGTCTGTGGGCTGTTAGCAATTTGGAGTCAGCCAGGGCAGCTGACCCAAGCTGGCTCACAGGTGTATCCCAGACCATAAATGTCAGAATGAAGGGGGAAGTGTGCTGAGGATGGGGCATTGTCCTACTCCTCCTCCTTTTCCCCATCCCTGGAGGAGCTTGCTTACCATTCTGCTCCTGAGTACTGCTTTCCTGCTTATCATGACCACCGTACATTCCCCGGGTTGGGTGTAACTTTGTATTCTTTATATTGGCATTAGTATTAGTTTTGCTGTTTCATTAAATGTCTTTTCATTTCAACCCATGGGTCTCCTCTCGTTTTCCCAATTTCCCTTCCAATTTGGGGAGGTGTCACTGAGTGGTAGAACTACTATAGTTTAGCCCCAGATACAGACTAAATGTAGAAAGGGCCCCATGCGGTTCTAAGTTCTCTACCCTTTAGGGTGGCCCATGGAGACAGAGATCTGTTGGCATGGTGTTAAAGCAGTGTGTAGATTGGAGGAAATTTACTAAAACCATCACTGGGGAGGTGAGGAAAAACCAGAAGCCAAATTATGTATCTGGTAAAAGTATTCCTTTGAAAATACTGCAGGAAGGCAAGGGAAACCTTGAAGCATGGGATGAATGTGTTGTAAGGCAAAAGAGTAGTGTTCTGGTTTCCTTTACAGACCTTCCCTTCCACAAGTTTATCAATTTCATCTTACAACTACTCTGTCTAAAGGAGAATTGAAGAACATTATATTATACTATACTTGTCTCTTGAAGTTGTCCTTTAGAATTCACATATATATATAAATTTCTTATGCACTGAAGTACCATATTCTTTGGCTGGAGTATAGGCTGGTTGGCAGATGGCCTTTTTTTTTTTCCTTTCTTTTTTTTTAAATTAATGCTGAAAAAAATTCTGTAAGTTGGAAGTAGAGAGCTGACTTTTGGCTTTACCTTTTCTGGTGATCAAGTTTGGAACAGAAACAAATAAAGCCAAATCAGCTATTCAGGGATGTACACCTGGACTATGAAAATTTGTTCCTACCTCTAGTCCTTTTTTCCTTAAAGTACGTGTAAGCATGCTTTTTAAAACAAGCATATGTGAAAGACACTGGAAAGCAGTGTCTGTGTGCAAATAAACCACCACCTTTTAGCTAACACAAGGCATTCGTAAAAGCTTGCTAACAGATCTGTCTGTTTCTTCATTCTACAAAAATTCAGAAGGTGAAGAAGCTAACAGATGACAGTAGATTTTGAAATGAAGACTGGGGGATACTTCTCTTTATTAAATAAATAAATGAGGGAAAGTAGGTGTTTTAGTTCTATCTGCATATGATCAGGAGAAAATCATTGTTCATAAATAGCCAAATTCCTTCTTACATTTGCGCAGTGTAGTTACCTTAAAGAATCCCAAAAGGCAACAATCAAAACAAATTAATTTCATTGTATGTGATTCCTGGGTGTATGCATAGAAGGAAGCTTAGATGTAGCTGCTAGTGCTGGTAATAGTACTTTAAAATGAATAGCTTTCTCTTCAGTAGAATTTATTATCGAAGTTGAGCTGTCTAAATATTAGCATATAATAGTGCTGGAGATAATACTAGTGTTATAATGGACTGTGTTAATTCCTGCTATCCATCACAGACCTCGTTCAATCTTACAGCCTTACCTCTAGGTTAGGCTTCCAAGTTAACAGGAAGGTAAAATTAAGGTTGTTTAAGAGAAAGAGGGAACTGGCTGAAATGAAAAAGACTGCCTGAGGCAACTGGCCACTTGGCAGAGTCTAAGGAGGCTTTGAACTGTATGGTCTGAGAGGCTTCCATGGGACTAGTTGTAAACATCAGAGCATTAGGAGAATTCTTCACAATCTACCTGTCAGCAAAAAGCAGCGGGGAATGAGAAAGGCAGTCCTTAGTGGGGCCCTGGGAAGAAGCCAGGTAACTTCTTTTGAATTTCCGAGAAGAAAAGTCACTTGGATTTGTTTCCATAGCGTTAAAGGAATAAGGATGGTGAATATGTGCTTTGTAAATAAGAGGATTGCACCAAAGTAGATGATTCATTTATGTCTTAACAAACAAAAGAGCAGGTGTTGAATATTGGCCCAAAGTGGTAAGACTCTTCTTTACATTTATATTGCCTCTGTGTTTGCAGTATTGTCTCAGTTTTTTGTCCCATTTTGAAACACAAACAAACCTTCCATTCCCCAAAGCCCTGTAAGACAGGAGCAGATTTAGGTGCAAACAACAAAAATGCCTAGAAACTTGGAAAACTCCGCTATGAAGAGAGTGAAAAGGTTTGAGGGTTTACAGTAAGAGCTCTTTGAGGGAAATGCAGATACTCCTTTTTAGTTCCTCCTTAGCTTTTCTCAGAGCTGGGAGCAATTTTTGGCAACTGGGTAGACAACTTTGTCCCAGGTGAGCCACCTGCAACAGGAGAAGCATAAAGGAAACTAAGTTAGAATTGTCCTTTCTTCAAAGAGCAACTTGAAGTCCAAGTCAAGCTCCTCTCTCTTATTCTGCTTCTACTTTCTACCTAAACTTGTGTTTATTTACAGTTGAATGTCAGTCATGCCTTCTAAAAATCACATTAAATTATGGTAACAATAATTTTGATTACTTGTATGGAACATCTACTACTTGTCTGTAGACAAGTGATGTCAATATTTTTGATGTTCTTTGACAAATGTCCAACTTCTTGCAAATGTATCAATTTTCTTTTTAAGAGCTAATTTTTAGATACAGTTCTGTATGCGTGCAATAGAGTAGCAGTAAAGAGGGATTAATATCATGCCTGAATCTATTCCAAAGTGTTTTCATTTTACTTTGCTGAGTATGGATAGTATGTACCTTCTAAAATAACAACATTGACATTTTTCTCTCTTAGTGTTGATAACATATGCAATTATTCTTTCTTTCTTTCTTTAAAAGGAAATTTTGAAGGCATTGAAGTTTCTTATATGTGGAGCTAAGGGGAGTTTGCGTTTTCAGTGCAAACAGAATAATGATCAATGCAAGTGGAATTTAGTTAACTTCACCAATTTATTTTCTCTGTACTGCACTATTAATAGGTTTACTCTTTCAGCAGAATGTGTTCAGTGCTGTGAATGTCGGTACGGTTGCTATAGACAAACCCTGTGGGGAACTTCTCCACTTTCTCTAGATTTGTACATACAAACGTTCCTTGGTGTCATCCTTCTGAGCAAACAGTGGCTGTGCACTTCATCTGGGCACCTTTTAGGCTTCTCTGCCTACACTGGGTAGAAGGAAATGATAGTAGCTTCATGGTGACAGATTTTGCATATCACAGAATGTTAGGGGTTGGAAGGGACCTTGAAAGATCATCTAGTCCAACCCCCCCCACCGGAGCAGGATCACCTAGATCAGGCATATGTATGATTACTTCTCGAGGAATCTGNTGTATGACAGTCTACCAAGACGTAGTAATTCTTTCTCAAGGATATAATAATGCAATGTTTATCATTCCTGGAGCTATAGCCTTTATTGCTCCAACAGTTCACAAACAATAGTTGAGAGTTAGTGTGACCTGATATAAACCAAGCTCATTACATTCATTTTCAACAGATAATTAATAATTAACATATAACCTTTGGCTTTCCTTTTATCTTCAAGTATTGACAGAAGTCGCACAAAAACATACTATGTGTGGAAAAAATGCTTTGAAATGCAAAATTTAATTAAAATTAATGTAATGCTATTTTAGGACAGTTGTGTAGTAGCAAAAGTACTACAGGGAATATGAATATTTGAACAGACCATTATTTTTATCCATGCTGTCCAATTTATACGCAATTAATTTCTGGAAAACGGAATACCATTTGATATTTTGGTTGGAATTTATTGGATTGAGTGCACCATGGCAGTTAAATTGTAACATCAGTAAATTACTCCAGACTGCTTTAACAACCAATTGACCCACACGTAATTAACAAAAAGGAAACCACAATGAACCCTGTGCTTGAGCTTTGTTTTCTGTGCTCCACATACATTTTGAAAATCCCAGTTAATTAAACTTATCATGACTAAATAGCTGTAGTTTCTTTGTTTTATACTTATGCAGCAATGATCAGAAGTGCTACCAGGGGGAGGCAAGCAGGGAATGACTAACCCCAGTCAGGAGAAGTTTGGAAGACAGTCATTTGCTTACTGGTGTTATAGGTGCCCTTGTGGAAATTGCTTCTCTGCCTGGGCCATCAGTTTCCTCCATCTGTAGAATGGAATTAGTTGTACAGGTCTCCGTTATATACTTTTCATTATAGATACCCTTGCTATTAGTTGGGGGAGCCTATTCTCATGGCTGCTTTGCTTTATTCCCCAATAACTCTGTCCCTAGCAATTTATTTAGGCATCTGTCTAAAAAAAGTGAGTGAAATGGACTGAATTGTGCTTTTAATTTTGATCTGGGTGCATTGCTACTAATCAGAGATACAAATATGTTTTGAAGTACAGTCTGTTGTTTTAATGTGTTATATTTAATACATAGTTCAATATTTGATAAAGTACATTATGGAAGTATGAAATATCTCGTATGTATTTCATTTTCAGCTTAATTAAAACCAGTCACCCATTTCTAGGGTTTTATGCTTTCTGAGTATGTTAATGATGTACAATACTGATTCTGCACTACTTTTTACCTACCACAATAATTTATGCCTTCACAAAGTTAAGGAATAATATTTCCAGAGCAGTGGGAGCACGTTACAAAACTACCATACGCATGCATATGTGACTCACGTGCAAGTATTAGACACAACACGTTTTGATTTAATACTTCAACAGTGTTCATTAGTAATATTCCTGAACTTGTCCTCTTCCCCATTCACATGGAAAACAAGTCCACATTGTTAATGTTGTTAATGACTAAATCAACCATGCATGAAATGTCCAAGTTTCACCTCTGGTTAGAACATCCTTTATGCTGTAAGCTCATAGGAAACAATGAACATAAATCACTTTGGTAGAAAAGGAGGAAAAGAGGAGCCAGAGAATTACAGTCAGTAAATTCCCAGAAACATCCTTCAACAAAAACTAAGCTGTTTGTAAGCACCTCTGAAAACAAAGATTAAAAGCATAGATGTTTTTTTCATTAATTAAATCGCATGAAAAGAATATGCTTCTCTTCCGAGGTAGGATAAAAGTCCTACTGAATGGAAAATGTCTGATGCTTGTACAGTTTGGCATTATAAAGGCTTTAAAAAGTCTGTCACATGATACTTTTATAGGAAAAGCAAGGAAGCATTGCCATGATTATGTAGCTGTGAAGTAGGTGCAAAACTGGTTAGAAAAATATACTTAGATGTTCAGTATCAGTAAAATGAGGTATTAACTACATGTTGACTGTAGATAACTGCATTAACTACAGGTTAACTTCAAAGATGTGGTGTAGCTCTAGAGCATGTCAGTGTTTTTATTAATTACCTAAGTTATGCAATTGGAGAATGCATCTGTTAGGTTTGCAGATACTAAGAGCTGGCTCACAAGTGTGTTGCAGGCATGATTACACTTCAAAATAATTTTTACAAGTTGTAGAGGATATTCATACTGGTGAATGCAAGCTTTTTACTTGGTAGAAATAATCATCTTCACAGAAACAGCATGAGGAAACAGCTGACTGCTACAATTCTTCAGATCTGATTGAAGACTTAGGTTCACAAGCTGAATGCAAGTCAACAACAGCCTAGTTACAAAAAAGGAATATATTACTGATTGAAATTGGTAGAAGTGATAACTCTAAGGCACCTAATTCATGTGCTTTACTAAGTGTGACCTTAAATAGAGCATCATATCCAGTTTTGACTTTCCATTTCAAAAAGATTATGAAACATTTGCAAATGTTTAAAGTATAAGAATCTATATACAGTGTAAAAGAAGAACATAGAATCATAGAACCATAGAATGTTTCAAGCTGGAAGGGACATCTAGAGGTCATCTTGTCCAACCTCCCTACACAAGTAGGGACATCTCTAACTAGGTCAGGTTGCTCAGAGCCCCATCAAGCCTGACCTTGAATGACTCCAGGGATGGGGCCTCCACCACCTCTCTGGGCAGCCCATTCCAGTGATCTATCACCCTTCCTGTAGGCCCCCTTCAGATACTGGAAGGTCACTATAAGGTCCCCCCGGAGCCTTCTCTTCTCCAGGCTGAACAGCCCCAACTCCCTCAGCCTGTCTTCATACAAGAGATGCTCCATTCCCCTGATCATTTTGGTGGCCCTCCTCTGGACATGTTCCAATATGTCCACATCCTTCTTGTGCTGGGGGCTCCAGAACTGGACGCAGTAACGTGGAGAGATGTGATAACAGCCTTGAAGGCAGGGAACAGAATAAGGCATTTGCTGTATCTGTCATAGATGTTACAGCAAAGAACATTCAGGTGACACAATGAAAAATAATAAATTATAATGATTAGTGTAGTGTAGTGTAGTTCTGGATTAGATTGTCTTAGAGATTCCGGGGAGACTTTGTCATTGGAAGCCTTTAAGAGTTGGGTAGGCAAATATAGGTCAGAAATTAGAGGACATATATGTCCTTGCAAGGGGGTGCATGGACTTTTGGCAGTCTCCTGAGGTCTCTTTTAACCATATAATCTTACAATTAAAAGAACCCGCTTCATGTTGAAGTCAGGGAGGGGTATTTTGTACATACCAATACCATTTTTATGTATGACAGAATGGTTTGGGTTGGAAGGAACCTTTAAAGGATCCCCTATTCCAACCCTTGCTGCCATGGACAAGGACACCTTCCACTAGACCAGGTTGCTCAAAGCCCCATCCAGCCTGAGCTTGAACACTTCCAGGGATGGGACATCCACAACTCCTCTTAGACTGCCTGCTGCTGGGTGTTAGGAAGTTGCAGCACCATGTATCTGGAATAGTGCTGCTATGGTACTTGTACTTCCTCATTAAAAACTGCTTTAAAATCTACATGAATTTCATATTTATACTTTTATTGCAAAACTGTGTCCCAAATGACAATAAAGGCAAATAATTATCCAGAAGTTCAGTTGTTTTTTCCATTGAAAAGGCTTTTAAGTAGCAGCCGCCTTCTTTATAAATCTGATATGCATAAATGCAGCCTTTGATGTTACTGATGTTGTGTACCATGGTTAAAAGCTGCAGAATCTTAGGTGAAAGAAAATTAAGGTCAAAACTAGCCCCATAGGTTTTATACCATTTAAGTTCATATCCCTGATGTCCATCCAGCTGACTGAGTGAACCACCCTGTGGTTTGTTTTGTTTATTTTACTATTTGTATCTTTTGATTTCATTATTTGAGCTGGATCGATTGTTCTGGACCTCATTCTCCTTTCTTTGTGCAATTCTACTGGCTTCTATGAAAGAGTGCCAAGCAAAGCAAGATATCTTATTTGAGATTAAAATCAAAAACCATGCACAGATCAGAAATTGAATGCCTTTTTAATCATTTAGAGGGGGTTTTGTTCTGTAATGCATTGTTTTCAATTATTCTGGTTTTCCTTTAGCTGAATGAGTTTCACCATTACTTTAAAATACTTGTACACATTTTTTACAGCAGCACGTTTAGAACATGTACAGAGCTTACCAAAGGTAGAAGTCTGCATCTTCATGAGTCATTATTGCTTTCCTGTATCCTATGACAGATGATTTATCTATCCTGCAGATGGACAATATATTATCTTTCCATTACTTTCAGAATGGCTGTTGTGTGCTGACATGAAGCTGACATAATTTAAGCATACTTACTTCCTTTATATAATTAATAATTTACATATAACCTTTGGATTTCCTTTTATCTTGACTCATTGATAAAAATTACATAATATCATAAAATTTGAGCAAAAATGCTTTGAAATGCAAATTCTAACTGAAATGAATATGGAGTTAATTTAGGACATTTGTGTTGTTGAAATAAAGTGTTTGGGACATCATCAGTATTTGAATATACTATTAGTTTTTCCATGTTGTTTGTGCCTAAAAAGTGGTTTGGTGGGGTAAGAAATTTGGATCAAGCACAGTATGACACAAGACCTAAATTAGAGCTTTGTTAAGTAGCTTTAAGTTGTTTTTACCAATAGAAATGCATGCAAATAGCACTTATAATTTGCTTTTTATTTTGGTTTTTGTATGTCTACTTAGAAAGCTCTTATTAATTGGAAAGAATACTATAGCATAGAAGCTATTACCAAACAACTTTTTTTCACAAAGCTATTGATCTACAGGCTGAAAATCTCACCTTTAGTGGAAGGTAAGCAGCTTCATTTATATTAAACTTTTTTGATGGAAGAGGAAAGTAAGTATATATCTCTGACATAAATAAGGTGATTTACCTGGATTGCTAGCAAAATGGAATATTAAGAAATACGGTCTAGCACCCCAGCAGTAAATAGGTTTTTCTAGTAGTTGATGCAATCAAAAATTCACTGTCAACCTGTATAAAATTCTCATTCATAGCTAAGACTTAGGAAGAAGAGTTGGTATCCCGCTAATTTGCTCAGGACAGTCTGATATCATGATTTTGAAGAGTTTCTGCTATCTTTGAAGGATCTTTCTGTGATCCAGATATTTATGGGATTCTATTTCTGCTACCAGCTTGTGCATTAGCTTCACTTTTTCATTGCATCCCAATTCTTAAGCACTGTAAGTACCCATTTGCTGCTGAATTCTGCAGCATTCCTACATCCAGGACAAATATTCGTAGTTTATGGGACTTCTCACTCCAAGAGCAAGGGAAATATTGTCTGTTTGTGTTTTTGTAAATTCATTTCTTCTCTTACTTGATTTTTTGCAACTTGAGCTGCAGGATATATCTGTTTAAAAATACTAACTTTGCTTTTCTCCTCCTAAAGGAGGGAGGCCTCAGGCAACCAGTTGTCATGCAGCACGTTCATACTATTTATATATATATATATAAATATAATATAGTATTATACTATACTATCAGTGTTTTCCAGGTGTGAAAGTAGTGTAAGTGTTCACAAAATGTTTCTCTGGTCAGAGGTTCAACTCCTTGTAGGCTTAGTCCCTCCGTGGGACTTGGTGCTCTGTTAGCAGTCTGGGATGCAATTCATTTCAAAAGCAGTGTTTGCTAGACTGCTACCCACCAGTTGAAGAAACTACTTGAAGCTGCAATCTGTCAAAAATATGTTAGTGGTATTTGTAGGAAATCAATATTGCATTTTTTACATTTCATATAAAGGCATTGACTTGATTCATGCGTTTGTTCCTGTATGAAAACTCTTCGATATTTTGCTCAGGGCACTATTTTTCCCAGCGTTCCTGTTAAGAGCTACCTTTATCTACTCATCAGTGCCCTCATATTACTGTCATAAAGAAATCAGATAGAATAAAGATTTTTCAAACTATAGGTAAACAGACTTCTGAATAAAGTATTATTTATTGCCAGTTAGTCCTGACTTGTGGGATGAGGTAGCACATAATACTGTGAACAGAAAGTTTATGTCTTTCTCTAGCTTAGCATAATAACATGACACAAATGGGTGATGAGCAAATAAGGAAAATGCAGGCATAACTCCACCTACATTTAGTGCTTTTTCTAGATGTTCTAGGAGGCAAACTAAAATTTTGAAAAGACAAAATTACTAGAAGGGAAATCCTATAGAAGCTATTGTCAGATTTCCTATTGATTTAGTGAGGGTAAAACTTTTCCCTTTAAAATTGCTTGAGTTACTCTAATCTAGACAGTGTTATTCCCCATCATGACATTGTATATAAGCCTTCTAGCCTTTGAAAAAAGTTGAGATATATAAGGACTACCCTATGGTAAAATGTTAATGGTAACCTCATATTGTAGCTCTTCTGTACCTAGCTGTGCTATGCTTTATGTCAGTTACGTGTGATTGTTTTGAAGAATCCAACACAGTTTATTATTCACACCACTCCCAAACAATTTTATTATAAGCAAGGAAAAAAAACATATTCTAAAAATATTTTTTTATTATTTTTGGAAGCAAAAAGCTGTATTTTTATCATCTTTTATTTACAATTGTCTTTGATTTTCACACCTCAAAGTACCATAAAATCAGCTTTTGATCTTCATACGTTCTTAAGGCAATCCAGTAATTAAGTGAACAAAGGGAAAAGGTAAGAAAGTAAAATTATTTAGGAAAGATAGTGAATCAAATGATAAGTAGGATTTTTTTGTCTGATTCAATTAGAATATGTTTTGGCTCAAAAATTATGTCATGACACCAGCCTCCTATACTCACATAAAAGTTTATCAAGTGGTGCTAACATGCTTTTGATAATAATGAACAAGGTTCTGAAGTTCTGGAGAGTTTCATTCCCATTTTAGCTGTTGAGCATATTTAATATGTCTCATTAATGCACTTGTAGAGTTTTTTCTTCAAGATAATGTTTGTTGAATCCTCAGTGAAGGTGCCTTTGATGTTGAATGGCTGGTGCTTGTGATAACAAAGTACTAACTTGTGCGAATTCAAGCAGCGGGTCATGGTTATGTGTGTGTGAGGCCAGCATACTTACTGCAGGTCTCAGAAGAGATCGTGTGGCTATATACATTGGGACCCACTGGTCAGATAAGGAAACAATACATCTTCCTGGTGTCTTAGGGACATAATCATACTTTTGTTCAAAATGGAAATTCATCATTGATGGAGTGATATTCTGTTTGGATTTAATTTTTTCATAAACAGAAAATAATACTAAAAATAAGTTTTTTAAAAGCTCCACATTTATTTTATTTCCATGATGTTGATATCAAGTGTCATTCTCCCAGAAAGAAAAAGCTGTGTTGCTGCCTTAACATTGATGCTTAAATATACACCATAAATTATATTACCTTAGTGTGAATAAAAGGATGTATTTTTCTGCACAACTGCTGGAAAACATGGGCAAGCTTTGGCACATACAAATTCTTCTGAAGCAGAAATGGCAACCTTGAAGGTGAAAACAGGCTGGGGAGGGTTGTTCAGAGTTTTGCATGGATAATCAGTTAGACACTCAAGGTAAAAAGGTTAGAGGTATCTGGGGACGTTCATTATGGTGATTGTGTCAGTAATATTTACACCTGTGGATGATTCTGGCACTATCTGTTCAGTGTTTATTGCTTCATGGGAGATGCCTTTGATAGCTAGTTAGGCAAGGGTGGGGCTTATCTGGATGGGACAAAGAGTGTCCCTGAAAAGATAAATTGTCACAATTGAACTAATAATTGTTGGCCACTGGATTGCTGCTGGGGATCCACGAATGTCTATGGGAAAGGGAGCAGGGGTGACCCCAGCATGGGCAGTGCCCTCACCCACCTGGCACCATCCTGCAGGGACTGATCCTGGTGGGGCAGAGCCAGCTGGTAGAAATGGGGTCCATTGATGGCCCAGGTGATAAGCCAAATCCAGGACCATCCAGAGAGGCCATACAGGTGAAAAATGGCACAGGGCTGGACACCAGGCTGGAGACAAGGCTAAAAAATTGTCCATCCAGTTGATAGGGTCATGGCAATTAAGACCTCTTACTGCCTGCCCTCAGAGTCCTGACACCCTGAAGGTTGTTGGTGAGATTTTAGAAAAGAGGAATAGCATAAGTTTTCAACTATATAGATTTTTTTCAGTTTTAAAAGTAACGTTAGCTTTCTCTAGAAGTAATGCTTTATTTGTGTCATCGTGCTATAATAACACTTCTTTTCTGTTTAGCTGTAATTCAGTTATACCTAGTATTTTGTTATACAAACATACAAATACACACTCTATCTGCCACTTACTCAGAGAGCTTTCAGAAGAAAAAAAACCAACTAGCTATGGAAAAGCTTTTTCATGAGAAGTCTCTCCAAGTAAGTGATAAACTTGTTGAATTATATTCATTTTCTTATAATATTAGCCTCTGCTAGAAAATATGGGAAGAGGTAATAAGCATATTAATTCATCTCTCTTCCCTTGTCCTCCTGATTTTGATTGTATAGCTCTTATCTTTGATATTTCCCCCATTCTCATTCCCTCTCACATCACATCCATCAGATTCTCCTGTTATTCATCATTAGTTGTCTTTTATATTTTGCTAGTACTTGAATATGCTCTTATGAAACACATCTCAGCTGTGTTGTGGGGGTTTTTTTAAATTGGCACTTCTAAAAGGTTAGGCTTCTGCCTTTTGGCTGTTATACTTGAACTCAATTGTCAAAATGTTTTCTCTAGATTGATGGCTCTTTAGAGAAAGCACTGCTTTTGCCTGAGTGCAGTGTTGGTACATAATAATCATTAAAGATTAGTCTCCCTTTTGACTGTCAAAATCACCATACAAAAGGTTTAAGAGGGCAGAAGGGATAGTGCAACTCGGTGTTATGAAGAAGAGAGGATACAGGGCAGCATAATATTGTCTTGTGCCAGGAGAGCTCTTGTCTCAATATCCACAGCCAGTACAGAAGGGGATGTGGGCGACTAAGGACTCTTAACCTCTCTAAACTTGGACTTGAACATGTAGGGCTCTCCTCATCCACAGGGATCAACCAAAGGGATGAGTCTGACCACAAGGAATGATATTTCCAAGTATCATTTTTGCTAAGCAGTTGGGCAAGCCATGGTTTAGTATCCACTCACAGGGAGAGTGTAAAAGGGAATAGAAACAGGTTCCAATAGGAAGAGATTTACATCTGGTGGGTGCGATTATGTTCTTTTATAACAGGGGTATGAATGGCTTAAGGGCATATACAATCAAAAAATGTATCATATCAATATAGAACAAACATCATAAGGTATGTCTCAGTGTAGAGGATTATACCTTTAATTCTCCAGAAATAGTTAACTTGCTGTAAGCTTTCTGAAATAAAAGGAATAAGTATTTGGATCCCCAGATGGTTATTTATATTTGACATTTTTTTAATTTAAAAATATCTACAAGCAGCATTTTATTAATGCTTTTAATATAAAAAGTTGTCTCCTCATTAGTGGTACATATAAAACGGAATATGAAGCAATGCAGAAATTGGAAAAGCAAACTGTAATACATGGCTTAAATAAGAAAAACAAGTTGCAGTCTATTAACATGAATTTCAGACACTGCTAGCAAGTTAAGATTGTTCCTCTGAAGTCAGTGCATTTTCTGGAGGGGTATGGGTAAAGGAGAAAATGCAGAAAGCTCTCATCCCATCATTTTGTTTGATGTTAGGGGTGAATTTATAGGTCATTGCCTACATATTTTTCTCCCAGTTATTTGCTTCTGCAGCTTAAGCCTCTTTATTATAGGAAGTGGCATAATCTGAGAGTAATATGTGATGCAAGATTTTTCTTATAACTGCTTACCCTTGTGTCTCTGTCTGTCTCTCTCTATATATGGGTATTCCATATGTTAAAAAAACCCAAACAGAAAATAAGTCCTTCATCCCCCCAAAAAAGACATCATAGAGTGCAGCTACTGAAAGACTTTGGATCTTGGGAATATTACTTGGCTATGTTAGTTTATATGGTAAATGCAGAAGTGCAATGTTCACTCTTTTGCACCCTTACCTGTAGAACTTTCTCTGTTCCATGTGCTCACTTGTTGGTTAGGATTTCTTTTTTTTTTGGAAGAGAGTATTAATATCCAAAGGCAGGTTGTATTCTGAATTTCATATCAAGGTTGGTTCCATTTCACTGCATAGTATCTAATAAATGTCCAGTAGCTTGGGAGAGAGTCAGCTCCCCCTTCAGATTAGATTTTAGAGTTGCCATTTACTACTTTAGCTCCTTTAATATTTTTTCATCTTTTATCTGTTCCTCTTTTCTAAATGGATTTTGGGAGTGCAGATCTGAAACACAACTTTATGCCAGGGGACTAAGTTCTATGGCAAATTCTGCCACTGTGCAATAATTTTATTCATTAGTATATAAAAAAAAAATCTCAAAAATCTACAGAAATTGTATCATTTTACAACTATAACCATACATACCATATGTATTTTATGTAATTGGCATGATTCCCAGCCTTTATATGTTGAATTTTATTGTATGTTACACAAAGAAAACAGGCAGCCATGATCACTGATCATGCTTTAAGTTGCTGGTATTTGTTTGATATCTTTGAGGAGTTCTATGTAGTGATCCAAAGGTTCAGAATGTTTTTACAATGCACCTTGGGGATCTCTTTTTGTTTTTTCATAGTGTGGCATTTTGTAAAGAGTGGAAATAAAAGTTACTGGTGCAGCAAGCATTTTAATACCTGAAGCAAAATTTCTTTGCTGTTTTGTATGGCTTTTGGCATGTGTTTGTTCTTTAGAATGAAATTATGGATATTTTTCACATTTGACAGCTTTCAGATATTTTGAGGTACTTAATATTTTGTTTAGTACTAATTGAGCTTTTTAATACAGAGATACAGACTTAATCAGTGTCAGGTAATATTTTGGAGTTTATCCTAAAGATTAATAGTTTTGGATACACAATCTTTAAACCTTCAAAACCTGACATCAGTGAAACCTTGTTTACCCTTAAAATGGGATGTATCAAAGACAGCAGAGATATTTAGCCACAGTTTCCCACTGAAGTTGCTTTGCAATCAGTGTTCGTGTCCCTTTACTCAGTTTCTGTTATCAATTGCCCACGACTGTACCAAGCTTGTTTGAGGTTTTGTAGCATAGAGAATTATGTGTGATACTTTTGGTCCAAAATTAATTAAAACCAATTTATGAGGTCCTGCTGACTTTAGTGGGAGTTGGATTGTGCCTCATTATCTGGACCGATGTCCTCATCACCTTCCACATTCATACCAGACATACTTTAGATAAAAACACTATAAAAACAGAACACTGACATCAGTGAAAATGATCAAATTATTCATTGTAGGGCAGGACAATAACTGTTACAGCACTATTTGTACCTTTATTGTAGCTGAATCAAATTTCATCATCTAAGTTTCATAAAATGTACCTTAATAAGAGGTGTGTGAATAACGATTCTACCCAGTAGATGAGCACTGATATACAAATAGCTCATAGATTTGGGGGGCGGGAGAGGGTGTGGTATTTTCAGGTGATTAGAAAGGCAAAACCATTTTGTGCCCTTGCTACAAAGTTAACAAAGCATTATATTGCCACCTGGCCATCTGCTAGGATAAAACGGTTGTTCTTTTCAATGATGTTACTTTGGTGGGTTTTTTCCCAAACTGGAGTTTCACGTTTTGCACATTATACAAAGCAGCATTTTTTCAATATATTTCAGTTGAAAACTTGTTGATAAATTTTGTGTACTCTTAACTAAATACCCACTTTCACCATTCACTCACGGAAAGTGACAGTTATATTTTATACATTACTTGGATTCTTATAGAGGCAGCTACCATTTTTTACTCAATGTTAGGTAAAGCAAACCTACACAGTTCTATTTTCCAGGAATCAGATTAAGCTCGCTCGCAGCCAAGATGCCATGCCAATTCTTTCATGCTCACACAGATGCACTCTCACCTTTCCTGTGTTTCTCCCCAACTGGCATATGCTGATGTATCTGTCTCTGTGCTGCTGCTGTTCTTTTACTGCCTGTAGCATACACTCAGGTAACCTTAATTGCACCTGAATGATTCTGCAACTTATTTTTAATCAATACTGTCATAAAGAAATAGTTGCCTTTCATTTGTCTAAAGCACATTTAATGTATTTTAAGACAGAGCAATGTGTAGTACCTCTCGTTTTAGAGGCAGACACAAAGTATAGAGAGATATATATGTACACAATATGTCATCTTACTCTTGAATATCATTCTCTTGTCTCAGGTCAAGAGAAACTGAGGATTAATATATTACTGTAAATCCATATATCTTATGCTGGGAATATTGCTTTTACTATTTTCTGTAGTTTTGAAGATCAAAACCATTCTTTAAGTGTACAACAAGTGTAAGATCATGATTAAGATTTTACTGAGGATTATCAAGATTCTGTAAGCACCGCCAGTGTTTCCTCCTACTTACCCACAGAGAGGAAATACTGCAAATGGTCTAGGCAAAAATTACATTCACTTTGTTTGCACATCTGAGCTCCTTTGTTTTTTGAGGATTATACAAAGCGAACATATGTGGAATATTGCTACCAGCTTGCATTCTTTGATAAATCCAGACAGGCAGAAGAATGCTGGTGGCATAAAGTCTAGGATACTGGTGTTTCTTATGGTTAAAACAAAATCTGGAAATTCTAGCCCTTTTGAGCAACAAATGCCAGTGAGATTAGAACACAAATTGCTGGATGAATGTGTGTCACCTGTTAAATATCAAATGTTAATATCAAATGTATTTGGCAATAAGTTAAAGGTTTCCATTCTGTCATTTCCATAGATCTTCTGTAGTAGGCACGTACAGCAGAGATAAAAGCAGAGAGATTTCCCCTCATAATTAGAGCCAAAAAGCAATCTGTTTTGCACAAAACATCCGATTTGGACTGAGGCTTTATATGCTGGTTGACTGTTCCAGCTGTCTTGTAGCTTCCAGCAGCACAGTGGTGGTAGAGTTGAGGGTTTGTCAGTTCAGACCTTTGCTGTTCAGCAGATGTGAGCTGGTATCATTACACAGGCTGTCGGTGCCAGTCTCAAACTTCATGGGATTTCCTGTCACTCTGAATGACCAGCTCTGGAGTATCACTGCTGAGAGAGGAACTATGAGTACTTCAAGGAATATTATGTAATGTATGACTTCAGAGAACCTTCTCAAGAATCTTTGCCTAAGGAAATAGGGACTATGTGATCTTCCTCTGTTGTCTGTATCCTCACCAAATTTGTAATCCCTTAAATCCAGTAAGTCAAAGTCTCACTTTACTGGAAAAAAAGGGAGAAATTACAAAGATAATTAATGTCAACAAATGTCAGAAAAATAAGTGGATGGTTAGAGGACAGAGGTCCACCCTATTTCTCTCTGTGTTTGTCAGTAACCAACAAACCACTCTGTGCGTAGATGCAATAACCAGTCCCTAAGCACAGCAAGACTGACAGAGAGAACCCTTGGGAATCCAATATCCTTTTGAGTGAAGGAAGGTGAAGAGTCAGGGGACAAACCCCACAAATCAAAAGAAATCAAAGCTTCGTTAGTTGTGCTTTAATGTAATTTATGTGTTGCACCTTTTATTCTGCCCAAGTAGCAGAACCTTAATCATACAGGTTATTGTGGCTTTCATTCCTGAAAGTGGTAAACCAGACCTTGTTTAGAGATTTTTAAAAGTCAGTCTCAACAACATGCATGGAAATGACTTAAGTGTTTATAGGTTTTCACTTGCAATAAGTGGAGAGGACTTGGAATGAGATCATATCTTTTGTATTTTAACTTTGGTACTTTCCATTAGTATAAACAAAAATTCTTAAGCTATTTTTAATGGAAACGCATGATAAAAATTTCATCTAATCATAGTAGAGATGTTATAATGTCATTTGCTTTGGGGCTTCAAATGCTGTGAATTGGTCTTAGCCTGCATTTCCTTGGTGGTCTCAATAGTCCTTTGCTGAAAGGCATTGTCAGCATCAAAGCCATCACAGATAGTTTAACTTGCTGCTGTGATTTCCTTGCATATATCAAGGTTCTAGGACATCCTCTTGCTTATTCATCTGGGACATCCCTTATTTCTCTGAAAGATCAGAAGGAATCCAGATTTAAATCAAACCGCTGAGTTAACTGGCATAGTATCCTTTGGAAACATTTAAATTGCTGTGTAATTTCATCAGGCTCTATTACCAAATATTGTATAGTGCTTGTCAATAATTTCACCCGTTCTTTTTTAAGTCATCTGATTTAACAGCTTTGCCTTTTCTTTGAAACTTTTTTGAATATATGGTC
>VYZX01016214.1:47389-68296 GCA_013401335.1 Brachypteracias leptosomus
AGAATAATAAAACTAACACCCATTTTTATAAAATTTTCACATACAAGAATGTTTCTACGCTGCATGTTCATACTATAGCAATAACTTGATAGCTGTTGTCAATAATATTTATACTGCGTAATATAATGCTAATTTTGCATTAGTTTCACGTGATTACATTTAATTATATTCCTTTGAATATAATCTGAAATCTTCAGTACCTTGGAAATCTCCTGTTCTATTGCCCTGGTTTTATTATTACTGTTGACTCAATTCCTTCTTTGTCATTTGGGCAGACTATGAAAGTTTAAAT
This sequence comes from Brachypteracias leptosomus, assembly GCA_013401335.1. Taxonomy (NCBI): domain Eukaryota; kingdom Metazoa; phylum Chordata; class Aves; order Coraciiformes; family Brachypteraciidae; genus Brachypteracias; species Brachypteracias leptosomus. Next base: position 47,682 of record VYZX01016214.1, read on the forward strand.
CTTAGATCTTGTGCCTTAAAAGAAACATAAAAGAAGCAGCAAGCTGGCTAGATAATGCAAGATAAAATATAGAGGGAAATAAGCAAGTTAAACATTATACATTAAAGCATTAAAGACAGTGACCAAAAAAAGGAGCACAATAATGTCTAACAGTCAGTGTTAGATTTGTCTCAGAAAAATTCCTTCAGTTTTGACTCTGAGTTTTGAAGTCAAGAAAGGACAGATTAGTTGAAGAGTCAAACATTCCTATGTTAATGTATGTACTGTGATACTTGCCATGTTCCACTGCTCATGCACCATGAGAAGCAGCAAAGTACAAGTACAGATTATTGAGATAGCAGCTGCCTGGTAGCCCATCTGAGAACCACTTTAGAACCTGCTGAATGCAGCATCCCATGTCATCACCGCTACTCTGGCAGCTCTCAGAAGAGGCCAAGAGCCTATACATATTGACTATACATAGTACAAACACCACCAGCATCCTAGAGCATCATGCAGTATCGCCCTCGCTCTTCTCAAGTGAGCTTTATGTATTAAGAAAAAGCTGCTCCATTCTTCGTTTTTATGAGTCTTCCAAAGGCTCTTCAGAGGCAACCAAACCAAAAACCCAGATAAGACAGATTTTGAAATGAGCTGTCTCCGTAACGGAAGCAGGTGAGATCAAGGTTACACTTTTGTGGGTCTACTAATTTGGGACTGAATTGCTTTCTTTTCATGGAGTTGTGCTGTACCAGAAGCATGTCTTTCAAAATTAAACATCTCTCTGAATCTTTTGCCAGGGTATAGCAAATGTCTTATTACAGCATTTGAAAGAAAATAAGCTTTTTTGTTGCCTTACATTGCTTGTTGTGACACATTTGGATAGCCATCTGAAAGCCAGATTTTCAATAAATAAATATGTTAAAAGGGTACAGAAATATTTAGACCTTTTATACAAGAAGTATCATGATGAGGATCTGTTAAGGGGAGTGGTGTCCAACTATGTGGAAATAATTTTTGTTTATCAGGACAAGGCATTTGCTAATTAACTGCTGTGAATTCCCTTTATGCTCAGTTGTCTGTCTACTTGCTTGGAAACATAAAGGCAACCACATTCAAAGTTCTGAAAAGCCAGCTGGCTGCTTTTCAAATGTACAGCCTTTGAAATTGGCTTGAAACCCCTTTGTGCAGTAAAACAAATGTAAATTGTTGACGTACTGATGACACTGCACATTCTGCATTTCTGCGAAAGAGCAAAATCAATTATTTTTCCTTCCACAAAATGAATCACCAAGATGTAAACCTAAGCAGGATCTTTTATGTCTTGAGTAGTAACATTAGATTAGTCAGTGTTTCTCTAGAGGTGGCATTTATGATTCACATTTTCTATGAGCTGATTCATCTTGTTTCTCATACATTAAATTATTTCCACAATTTAGTGATAGATTTCTAATTCATGTAATTAATGTAGAACACAGTTACCTTGACATGTGTTGTTTGTACTGAGATGCTTGAGTGGATGAAGAACTGTCTCAGTTTTGGAAGCTTGAATGCATATGTGTGCATTCTCGGGTGGCACAAACTAGGAAGTGCAATGATGTGTCCTGTGTGGCCAGCTTGTCTTATTACATATAAAACTGGATGTGTCAGCATGAGCTAGTCAGTAGTTCATTAAACTGTTGGACTTATTATTATTATTGTCCTGAAGTTACATCCTTAGATATCCTTAGATATAACCTACCATTTTTCTCATTCTGACATGCCAAGTTATTATTAAGTTAAATGGGAGTGAAATCTTCCTTTGTGCAGAATGTTGTTCTAGCCTTACCTGTCTCTTTTTCCTTCTCAAGTCCTGTGCAAGGTGGTTTTGACATGCCAAGTTAGATGAGTTAATCATAGTCTCCAAACCATAGAGCTGTTTCCTTGTGATGTTCGTTAAGGATAGCTGCCAAAATATTTACCTAAATACCAGTTAGCTATTTCTTTTCACTTATTTACCATACTGCCGACCTGTAGTGTTGTGAAAAACTTGGTTCTTAACTTAAGCAGAGATGTGTCTGTATTGCTTGAATGAGCTGTACGCCCCTCAGTTGTTTAAAACTATGCTGTAATGGTTGCTTAGGTGATTCACCCATCTATATTTCTGAAGTAACTCTAATGAAATGACAGGTGATCAGATGTATTACTAGTTTTTAATTTCGGGGGGGTTTTTTGTTTATTTTGGTTTGTTTTTTTGTCTCTATCCATTTAGACTTATAGGAGAGGATGAACACTGAGAAAAAAACTAAAACCTAAACTGATGGGCTAGTGAGAATGTATTAGTAGGACTATTTGGCACAGGCCTGGTACGTTCTCGATAAGAAAGACTCATTTTAAATTGTAATCTCCAAAGTGAAATATCTGGAAGGTTCTGAAAGCTGAAGAATTCTTTAGAAATTGACTTTAAACATCTTTAATATAGACATCTACATCTCACCTAACAATCAGCTGCATGGCAGACCTCCTGCTGCTTTCTGTACCTGTCCAGAGCCTTGGGAAGCTTGAGAGTACCTGCTGCCAAATAAGCAGTGGGGGAATGTGAGGCAACCGTTGATAGATATGGTATCAGACTGTACCCCAGCTGCAGTAAGCTTGACTCTCTGACAACACCTCCAGCTCTCCATCCCAGTACAGAGTCTATCTCCTCCTTTCTCTAAAGGACAGGAGAGCAAGAGACTAATTTGACATTGACCTCCTCATCCTTAGAGTGACAAAATGTAGTTTTTCTTACCCTGCTCAGATTTGGCACTGAGATAATGCAGAAGGTGATGTTTTACCTAGACCCAAACCAGTAAAGCTTATGAACATGCCGCAATATTGTATATGAAATGTGAGATATCACTTTTAAGGTACCTCCAGCTGACATATATTGCAACCACTATAGTGCCTAACATAAATGGTAATAGAGCAAATTCCCTCAAAAGTAGAGTGTAGTAGGCAGGCAAATACAGCTCTCAGGTCTCTCTGAATCATTGAACTCAGCCATATCACTGCTGGGCTTGCTTCAGCACTAATACTAAATGGCATATAAAGGACAGGAATAATCTTTCTCAGTAACTCTAGTCTACATGTGAGCTTTATTAGAACTTAAGCATGCAAATAAAGATACGGATATGCTTTGCTGAACTGGGGTCGCTTATGGTCTTTGTGCAGTGAAGAATGATCTCAGAAGACGAGGTAAAACTCCATTTTAGTTCTTTCTTTGTTCTCCTTCAGCTGTCTGAAAAGAGTTAAGAGAGCCTCACAGTCCTGTACAGTTTCCTGGCTGTTGCTCAGGTGGGTGGATGAAAAAGAATCCACTATGTCTAAATTTGTCCCTGACTGCTAGCAATCAGGAGGACACAGCAAAGAAAGGACCCTCTGAGAGGTCTTGTAATCCTGCAGTGCCATATGCCTTCTTTTGTCTCTCATTTAATTAAACACATTCCTGTCATCTACATGCTAGGAAAAGATACATAGAGCTGAGGAGGCTGGAAGTGTTATTTATGTTGACTATGTAAAAACAACGGAGATCTTGACCTCACTGGACTAGACCTTATTGTTTCTTATCATGAATAAGCACATAGTTGATAAACAGTTTTTCCTTCCAAGTATGTTTAAGGGCAACTTGGAATGGAAGAAAGAAAGGTTGGAAGAGAGAAAGTGGAAGTTTATTTAGCATAAGCCTCCTGCTATTTATTTACATACCATATGCTTCCTCATGCACACTTGCACCAGATGATTTTATTTGGATAGACAACTGAAACATCAAAAAAGTAACAACAGTTTTTGCACAGTGTGAGGCTTCTACTGCAGCAGCTTGCCATCCACTCCAAGTTCACTTCTCAGCTGAGCAGTTTTGAGTGCAATACAAAGAGAGAAAGCTGGCATTTAGTTTCATTGTCACAATATTGAAAACCACCACAATTCATAACCATGGTCATTTTCCTTCCTTTAAAACACTTCCACAGCTTCCAATATCACATTTTAGCTTAGTGGCCTGAAAAATACACTTGTGCAAATACTCTCTGCTGACTGTCAGGAATAATTTCTGAGCCCAGTCACCAACTGCAACTGGGTTACCTAGATACATTGTCCAAAAGTCCTCAGTTTCTATCAAGTCTTGTGAAAACTGGGAACTGTTTAGTAGAAGGAGCCCATATTTGTGAGTGCAAAGCCAAAAGAGCTGAGTGTTTAGCTGTTCTGTACCCTTACCAGCCCAAACCAGCAGCATAACAGCAGCACCAGCCACACAACACAACCACACGCTGGCTGCTGAACATGCCATTTGCCCAGCTAAAGTGATGGGGAGCACAGGATGGAGGAGGAGTTTTCTAGGAGGTATTTGGGATATAGAATAGAGCTGAGGGTTCTGTAAGGGTCCTTATAGGATGAGTGTCTAGAGATTTTAGAAGGCCTGTGGATTTGAGGAAGGCGTGAGAGTGATGAAGTGATGAAGCTTTAGATATTATGAAAGAACTGGGAAAAAAAAGCAGTTTATCTTTCCTCTCTTCTGCTTCCACTTCTGTTTCTTTGAGAACAGTGACCAAGAGATGTGTTTATGTCTGTGCCTAAGAATGGTGGGACTTTATAATACAGAAATAAAGGCATCCAAACCCTTTGTGTTGTACCCAAAAGCATTCAGATTTATAGTGCATCGATAGAAATGCATCATTTCACAGCTTCCAAATGTGCTTTCCACTTCTTTGAAAATACTTGAAAGCAATGTTCAGTTGAGCATAACAGTATGTTTATGAACATGGAAGTATTTAAAAATCTTTGTGAAGGGAAGAAATGAACTATGGGTAAGTTTGGGGAGTTTTTTTGTTATTGTATGAAGAAGAACAAGCTAGAGGTGTGGAAGGAAACGAAAGGCAAAGAAGGGAATCTTTATACAGTACCATAATTAAACCAAGGTCTAAATGGATACATGATTAATTTCATTTTCCTGAAGTGGGACTTAGGTGTCCAAAAGATGTCAGAGCAAAGTTTTAGATGCCCATTAAACCTAGACAAAGAAATACTGCTTTGCAAATGTTTGCCACTCCAAGTTTCCATGCTGCTTGTCAGCTGAAAATTAACATGAACAAAACCAGTTGCTAAATCAGTGTCTCTGGGACTTCCAAAACTAGCATTTCACTGAACAACCTGATTTTTTGTTTTGTTTTGTTTTACATATACATTAATATGTTTTTTCCTTGCATCCTGTAGGAAAACTCTGTCTAGTACAAAAAGGAACTGTCTGTACTGTTCCAAGTGCCTTAAGTACAATTTCATAAATGAGGAGTGTTCTAAGTGAATAAAACTTGGACCTGTTGTACTGGAAATTGAGGTTGTAATCCTAGCATTGCCAGAAGTGAACAGTACACAGCCAAAACTCTCTATCTTGTAAGGTAAGAGAAATGAGATCTCTTCAATATGAAGAGCTCTACATGGACAGAGTAATCAATACCACTTAGTGGCAGTGCTGAGAGGAGAACTCCTCTCCTCTCACTGGAGGACTCCCGTCTCCCAGGCCACAGGGATGACAGTAATAGCTGCTGTTATTGTTTCCAGAGATGATGTTCTCTCTGATGAAAAAATGTTTAGTAGAGCAATGGAGCATTCTCAGGCTTCAATTCAACAAAATATTGACAAATGTATTTTAGACTCCTCATTCTGCAGCAAAACCAAAGAAGGAAACATTCTCTCTTGGTGAAAGTTGTGTTCTGATGACCAGCCTGTACCCACTGCATCGCCTTAGGAGCACTAAATTCCATCCAGTTAAAATAAACACTCTTTGAAATAGTGAAGATAATTATGAATACATCAACTAGCTGATTATTTATGTTGAACTCTATAAATGTCATGAACGTGTACACTTGCGTTATGTGACTCAGAAGATCAGAATATTTCATAAATATTTCTTATTTCTGACACAATTTAAAAAAATACACTTTCCAGCATGACATAGAGGTTTGCAGTCATTTGAGTCAAATTACCTATTAGGTAACAATGCATTGTTTCATTTTGCAGGAGGTAAGAGTGCTTTTGAGAAATTTGTATCTATGTGATAAAATCAGCATACTGAGAAATGCTTTATTGGTTCAATGCTGGTAATCAAATTAAGGTGGGGGGGTTTTATATTTTTTGGGGAGATTAACTTTTTTCCTTTTTGCAAGAACTACCAATACTGTATTAATGTAACAATATACATTTTGTTGGCGTAAATAGAAAGTTTATGTTATAGATAAGTTTTGCAGTTTGTCCTAAGAATTTATTTTTTGGTCATGCAAACACATGTAAATATATCTAACATTACTAACATGAAAGTTCCATTGTTTTCAGTAGCTCTGATTAGGTATTTACTTTTCTGTTTTAGGATTGCTGACTTAATGAGGAAACTATCAAAGCCTAAGTAGTATTGATTACATTAGTGTTATTCTCAAGCCAAAATGCCTTTTCATCTTGAAATAGAAAATCTGTGAGGTATCAGAGAGCGGCAAAAAGAGCAGGCTGCCCATCAGGGGAAGATCAGCTGGGAGCTGAGGATGATGTATGTGGTACCTATACCAGCATAATCAGAGCAAAGTAGAGATGGCAACCACCATCAGGCTCAACCACCACCCAGTGAGTGCCAGGCAAGCTTGCGGTGACAAGGGTCAAGCCATGAAGCCAAGTCAGCAGGGCAAGGTCAGTCTCTGCAAGGTACAAGGCCAGGCACAAGTGTACCTTGCACAGCTCTCTTCCAGGCCTGATCCTAGGTCACACTTCTGCCCTGTATCAGAGCTGGCCTTGAGCACAGGCAGCTTGAACTGCTCAGAGGAGGGCAGAAGATACAGGACTCAACCCTATGGTTGGTACAGCAGCTAACAGTGCAACACCCAGTAGATCTCAAAGGACACGAAATGCATACCTAGGTTATAGCATGTAAATGTATTGTCTGTTAAAAGAACCTTTTTTAGTAAGGCTGAGTATTTACAGGCTATGTCTATGTTAGGAAGTAATTCAGCACCCAGGGGTACACCAGTAGAAGCAGCTGAGGCTCCTACGTACCATTTGTATGGACTTCGTGAGATTTCCAACCACATTTAGTCTGCTTTCCTGTACTGTGTGTTCCTACCATGTGTGTATGGTTCACTTTTCAAAGGACCACTCATGCATAGCTCAGGACACTTGAAGACCCATTTGCAGAATCACAGAATCATGGAATGTTAGGGATTGGAAGGGACCTCAAAAGATCATCTAGTCCAATCCCCCCACTGGAGCAGGATCACCTAGATCAGGTCACACAGGAACGTGTCCAGGCGGGTTTTAAACGTCTCCAGAGAAGGAGATTCCACAACCTCCCTGGGCAGCCTGTTCCAGTGTCTGTCACCCTCACCATGAAAAAGTTTTTTCCCATATTTATGTGGAACCTCCCATGTTCCAGCTTACACCCATTGCCCCTTGTCCTTGTCCATTGGGAGCTTTGATTTATGGTGCACACATGAAACCAAGTTTCTTGTTTGATTTCCTGAAAATAAGTTTCATGCACTAAAACTTCTCTGTGAACCTAGCCAAAGACAGATCTCAAAGAGGGGATCATGGAGGATTAGCTTCAAACCCACACTACTGTATTTGACCAAAACACTAATGGTACTTTCTTTATATGTTCCCCTCTCTGCCTTGCCAACTCCTTTCTACTCAACTCCTGTAGAAAGTTCTGCAGTGCTTCCCTCCATATATTTATTCACAGTAGGGCCTACAGTAAGAAAAAAAAAAATTGGACTTTGTATCTGTGCCTCTTTTGAGTTAGAAATTATTTGGGACATAAACTGTATTTCTGTTTTGTAGTTTTCACCACTGCTGTAACATTTAATTAAATAGTAATAATAAAGATCAATCCATACTGAGTTCTTTGTAGTGAAAATGTTATGTTTCTTTTTTATTCTGCAGTGTCATTTTTTTATATTAAAAATCATTTAACTGTGGAAAAAAATGTTATAGATAGGTGCCAACAAAGTTCTTTTTAATCTTTGCTTTTAGCTAAGAGCACAAAAAAGTGTTTATTTAAAACCTGTTTTATAAAAGGTTTGAGTATGTGCCTAATAAAATTCTTTCTGGACTGCTATCCTATATGCTTAGTTTCAGATTGCAAAGAATTTTGTCCTGAAGTTATAAACCCTCTGAAATAGAGACATAAAAGAGTATCTAACAGACCATTAACTATAGGGGTAGTATCAAGCGTAGCTTTAATGTCATACAGATCTCGCCTTTTAGAAAGTTTCAGTACACAGTGATGTGAATTTTAAGTGTGGTAGTCAAATATTTCTAGCACGTATATGGTCAGACTTAAAAGAAAAATCCTTTTGGTTTTTTCCCCCTAATTTGAGTGAAATACAACCCCAATACGCAATGGATAAAAAAAGCTGAAAACTGTTAAGTATTTCTAGGTCTAAACAATTTAATTAAGATGTTGGATTTTTTGAGAACATCAGAAGAAAATAAAGCTATCTTATTCTTGTCCTTGTCATAAAAGAATGCTAAATTCATTTAGGGCCCCGCATCTTCTCCATCTCTGAAGTCCTCTTGTCTGCTTGAAGCACTCAGAAGTAAAAACCAAGAACACACAATACTAACTGCAGCTTTCAAATGAACCTCAGATCACTTGTCATCTCTGTCAAATTCCATTTTCCACTGCACTAAGTGAAGAAAAAAAACTGGTCACTGTAAAAATGCCTTTAATATGGCAGTTTCAAGTGTCATTAAGCTCTGTTCCATCTGCTTAAAGAGAATGTAGCCATCTAATTGCTAAGAACATTGTTACAGACCAAGCAGCCAAGCATGTAGATTTATCATATGGAGTCCGAAAAAATTCAACTCTGTTGATGTTCCACTGCTGTTTTTTGAATTCTTAATTCACTTAACAAGTTTGTAACTTCCTCACTTAATGTTTAATCCATACAGAGAAGATAAATAAGCAATGGAAAATCAAGTTTTTAACTTTCTGGTGTATAGTTCATCATCTCTGGTTGACTCAATAATTTACATTTCTTTATGAATTTGTAAACTGTGAGACTCAAAGCACTGTACAACATTAGTGTGTACGTACTGTTTTAGAGATGAAGACAGAGGTGTGACAGTAATAAATCGTAAACAAAATGGCATATACAGTGAGTGAGTTCAAGTAAAGATCTGTGTGCTGTCTGCTGAACCTTGTTCTTTCCTTGTATGGTCTCTGCACTGCATGTTTTACCTCCTCCTATCTTTTTCCACTCTTTTACCATTCTACTCTGCATTTCTTTTTCACTTTAAGCTATCCTTACTTGTTCAAGTTGATGGATCCTGAACACACTTGAAAACCCTGTGTTAGGAATTTCAAGTTTAGCATTGCCGTCTTAAAGAAAAGGAAAGGTCTTGGAAAAGATTCAGTATTGACTTTGTCAGCTGCCTCTACTGTACACTTGATTTATTTGTCTCTCTGTTACTTTATTATTACTTCCCTCCCCACTTAATTTGCCAAGAAGTAAGGAAGGCTTAATGGAAAAAGGGAAAAGGAGGGGAAAAGCCAGATTCAATTAAATGGATGTTCAGGAAACTTCAGATGAAGCATTCTTAATATATATGCCATAAGACATTCTTTTTACCAAAGACATCAAATGAACCATCCCTTTTATTTTTTTTTCCTTGCATCCAGATCAGCATTTTAAATAGTTGTGAGTAAAAGTACCACTTACCTGAAGTAGTATGAAATATGCTGTCAACATATTCTAGCGTGCTGGCTGGAAATGTTCCTAAGTTAATAAAATCGAACTGATTTTCTTCATAGGTGACATGTTTAGCCATTCTTGGCAAGGTCAATAAGTCAGGTTTGAGTTTGACGTGTTTAGCTTCAAATTCTCTTCACTCAGAGAAGAGCCAAAAAGTTGAAGTACAACATTCAGGAAATGTATCTCCTTTTATATACATAATAATCAAAGGAAAAACTGAAGTGGTTATACTCTTTATTTTTTTTCCAAATGTTTCTCAGAGTAAAATAAACTTGAATGAAGCATAAAATGTAACATTTTGGCAAAATGTTTAGTATGATATAGTTATAAATTACAGGAAAACATTTTAGGTTAGCTGGACCAGAAATACACGTAGTCACATACATGGTCCCTAAGGTTGAGGGGTTTTTTATCAAAACAGTTAAAAGTAATAAATCTAATTATGTGATATTATTAACTGATAATGTTAAGCAACTAAGCTGTTTCTGCTGCTGCAAAAATCATTTAAAGCAGTGACATAATTACTATCACTTCTGAATGTGTTTATAAGTGTCTGCATACATGTACTAATTATAAAAAAAATCAAAAAATATAAATAGAAGCCTTTTCAGTGCTTATTTCTTACTTTGTAATGAACAAAATTTTGATTTTTCCAGAGTACTATTTTATTCTAGAGAGTATTTCATATCATACTGCATAGCTGCATTTAAACTTTTGTTTCCTGAATAAAATTATAATCCTTTTTAGAAGTAAAAATTCTTGTTTATGAAGGAAATGCTCTATATTTTGCCATGCAAGAGAAGAAGTAGCTTTTAAGAGATTGACTTCAGCACATACACATATACAACACATACGTTGCTGGCTGTACAAAAAGTTAATGTTATTTTGGTCAAAGTATTTCTTTGGGTACCATGGGCTGAACTGTCCTTCTGATAAACTGCAGAAGAGTAGGTAGCTGTACACCTCAAAGCATGTATGTTTGAAGAGTGCTTGAATTTACAACACTAGATACTTTGAATTAAATGCACACGTGAAAATAATTATAGAGGAATTGTAAGTGAAAGTTTGCACTGGTGGGAAGATGCAATCCTCCTTTGTGTACCTGTCCTCTCTATAAGGTGAAACACTTGAATGCACTTTTCTGATTTTAAAATGAATATTTAATTAAATTACTTTATAAATACTTTTGGTTAATGAGAAAACTCAATTTGCAGAAAGTGTATTCTTGAAATACTTTTGTTACATTCTAAGCTTGATTTCTTTTATGCAATTATTATGCAAATATTATTGCTTTCACAAATGACCTTTGCCATGAGTTGTTTTATAATAGAACAAGGTTATAGAACACTGTAGATTTTTAGGTGTTTAGTTGTTTTTTTAGCAGTAGTTTCTGTGACAATGTTCTACATAAGAAACAATGACTAAGTGCTGACAGTAAGAGCTTCTGCAATTGTAACTGTTGCTTTCCTGCATTTTAAAATGTCAGGAAATGAGACATTTGAAAATATTTAAAACTTATTAGTTAGTATTTCCTGAAATATGGTTGCTGTGGATGGCAGCTCATCTTTTCCAGTAAATGTGAGAACTGTGATTGTGTCCAGCTTTGCTTTTCTAGCTGTCACTTGCAGAGTGTCATAATATTTAGAAATACGCTCTATACCTGTCAGAGTTTGTTACAGTTCAGTGATGCATGATGAAGTGTGAGGGACATAGTCTTCCTACACTACTAAGAGTATAAATGCAGTGATGATACTTACAATGACTCCTTGTTCAAGGTCAGTACAAAGAAATTCATCTGTAGTGTTCACCAACTCACTTATTAATTGTTGAGTTCTAGAATGCAAGGCCAATTCCTTTAATAATGTCTATAATTTTATGGAAATATTCCTGGGTATTTATGAGAAATGCAACAGACTTTTATAACAAGTGCAATTTTTCCCTACAATTTCTCTTTCAAAATGAACTGATTTAATCATCTGAAATTATTTCTTTGTTCAAATCCTTTGAAATTAAATATGATAGCATTAAGCTTTTGTTATTTTACCTGAGGATTAGCCCTGCTGCTATTTGAAGATATAACTGAAGGGGTACCTCTGACTAATACTTATTCTGGTAATTTTTATAACACCTTGAAAAAAACTAAAGCTTGCTAGCTAAGGGATTATTATAAGCATATAAGAATAATATATACCTAACTCATTAGCCTTATTCTTCTGTTTTGCTAAAATATGCAATTTTAGGGCTTTAACACCTCAGGTGCTCTTGGCTTATTTTGTGAATTCCATTTAAACACATGCTAGTTTGAGTTATTCCATTAGAATATTTGCATGTGCTACTTTTCTAGTTGCTAATTGTCTAATAAAAATACTTGTTAATTTACAGATGTTCTGTTACTGCACTATTTTCCTGGAACTTTTTTTCTCCTCTGTTGTTCCATTGAAATCATAAGGCCATGAGGAGGTATGACTAATGGTATATGGAGGTGTTTAGACCCTTGAAAATATTTCTTTATAGTTTTGGGGTGTTTTATTCTAAATAAATGCATACAAATATTTAAATGTTCTATTAAAAACCTACAGCTCTGCAAACTTGAGCAACATTTTATTTTTGAAAAAGACAACTGTTTAAATCATACAATAGAAGAAATCCTTTGCACAAAACAGTTTCGAGTAGGAAGTGGTTTTGAAAGTCCAAGAAAAAATTGTTATGAAAAACATCCTTAAATCACAACAGGATGAAAAAGCTTTGTATATTTTCTGAGGAGTATACATCTTTGATGAGGTCTGATGAACACACCTCAGTGGGTTGTGACTCCTAATAGAGCAGCAGTAACAGCATTCACATGCATTCTGTTGGGTAGCATCTCTCCAAACCTGCAAGTGAATCAGTGCAGCACAGATACCATGGTGCCACTGGGGCTGAGGTGGATGAGATCCTCCATGGACACTGTCTACTACTGTGCATCCTTCTCACTTCCATTTCTTGGGGTAGTGAGGGCTTGTGACTCTCTTGACATCTTTATTCATCACCTGTCTTTTGTTGTGCATTGCAAGATTTAGAGGAAGACATCATATTTTCTTGCCCTGTTTTGGAGTGGTGGGTTTTTTTTGTTGTTGTTGTTTTTTAAACTGTATGGAGTACAAAAGAGGAGGAGAAGCAGAACCAGACTGAAACATGGTGGATAGTCTAGTATGTATGCTGGTTTAAAAAGAGTCTGTCTGAGACTCATAAAGTGAGCAACTTGCTTGGTCAGTTTATTTTCTAGCACTCACACGGGACAAGAGCAAGGAAATGTGCCCTTGCTTGCTACAGGTTTTTACTCCTTCCGTATTACTTTAATCTCCAGGGCAATGATATATAGGAGATCGGGACTTCAGCTTCCAACATAGGCTCTCTTCATAGATTGGAGGGGAAAAAATAGTATATATTTCTTGCTTATGTCACAGAAGGAAGGATGGGTGCCTACTGAGACATGAAAAGGTATCAAGACAGTCTGATTTTGGTGTATTTTTGCTTTTGGTTGTAAAGTAGGTTTGTTCACCTACACATCAGTTGACGTGTAGAAGTTAAGTTAAAAGTGTGCTATGGATACTACAAAGATTAGTTTAAGGTATAAATTTTGCTGAAGATCTAAACTGTTTTAAGTCCTGAAAACTTTACCCTATCCTCAATATTTATCTTGCTTATTGAAAAGCAACCTAGTGTCCATTATGTATTTTGCTATTTGACATTAAACCAGAAAATCCTGAAGAGCTATACAGGTATGAACTGAAGGTGTGTAATATTAGGCCTGAAACCTATAGACCTATAGTAAAGAATATATCAATAGCCTATATGAGCTTAAAATTTACTTTTATTATAATCTATTAATCTATTTACCATGTTTGCTCCTTTACTTTAAATATTTATCTGAAATATCTCTGACTGGGTAATTGTAAAGGGATCAACAGAAGAGAGACAAAAATTTGTTTGAGGTTTGAAAAAATGCTTATGCAGACAAAGACAAGATCTCAATGTAGTTAGCAGAGTGAAGGTTAAGAGGTGATCTGATTAGAGTTTATCTCCTCTTTAGGGAGAAAATTAGCAGCTTTAAGGTGAGTTCTTTAATGTAGCAGGAAATGGTATAGCAAGATCCTATAGAGAGAAATAGAACTTCTCAAAGGTTTCAGGGATTTTCTACCACTAAATAAATGTTGTACGGTTGCACAAACTACTGGGGGCAATTCTTTAAAGCATGTTACGGATCAAGTCAGACTGGATCATCATAATAGCTCCTTGGTGGGCCATTGGTTTGATCCTTACGTAGGCGTTAGAATGTCACCTTTTCTGAAAGTATGCATCGTTCTCCTCTTATGCACATACTGATCTGTTCTTGCAATTTCTTAGTTTATGAGATCTGATGTGTCTCAGTGTGAGGTAGGACAATGGCTGACAGGTCTGTATTACAGTTGTCATAGCTGACTTGAAAATAAGTGCAAGTGCCATAGAACTACAGTTAGTTTGGATGTCTTCTATTAAGTTTATAGTCAATACAGGTAAGTATTTTTCTGTTATTCTGCCTTACTGTACCACATTATAACCTATTCTGCTTTAAACATCACAAACTTCTGCAGTCACATAGCTAAGGAAAATATTGGAATATATTAACAGCAGATAATCATTAGTTTGAGTCAATCTTCTTTCATGAGTGAACTATGTATTGGCTGCCAGGTTATGTGTGGAACAATTTCATTTTCACTGGTGTAGCATACAACCCTGCCACACAGTGACAATTACTGAGACCTATATTGCATAAAATGTAGTTTAATTTTTTTCATAGATTGCAAATCTTTTAAAGCTTTTATTAGAATCTGTGTCATATGCTGCAATTAACTTGCCATTACTTGCAGCTGCCCTTTCCAGTGAAAAGATTAGAAGATGGGAATTCATAATCAGGAAACCTCAACACAGCTGTCAAAAAAGACTTGGGATCAGTACAAGTAGTCTCAAGGGACAACTTGAAAGGCAGATTTGAACTGTGAACTTCTGTGTCAGAATTTTGATTGCCAAGGACCCTTCTAGGTCACACAACAAGGATAATGAGTGCTACAAACTTAAATGCTCTCGGACAAAAGTTTATTATAACTGCATAGAGAAATAGCCCAAATATGTCACAGTAGATTCATGGTTATTACTGAAACAATGCATTAATGTTGGCAGTCACTTGAAATATGGTATGTATATAATAGTTTCATTTAGTATCACTTAAAGGTCTCTACTGCAAAGAGGCATGACCTGTCACGGGTGTATGCTGCTATAACAAAATATGAGAGTTATCCCTTTCCTTTAACAAATTTCAGATTACTCATCTACTGTAGAAAACAAGAGGAATGTACGATAAATTGAAAAGAACTTAATTCACCACTTTGCAGGGTAGTTCTTGTTCTAGAAATTCAGGTGATTCTCCCCAAAATAAGGAACATCAGACTGTTAGGAATAGTTTTTTATTTTAATTTAAACAAGCAACCCTTTACTCATAATGAAAAGTGAATGTAACATTAGAGCTTCTTGTTTTTTTAATATTTTATTTTGGTGGCCACAGTTATTTCATTTTAAATAATATTCTCAGATGTATATGTAGTTTATTCTGAGATTCTGAATTCAGAAAAGAAATGTAGTATGTCCAAATAAATATATAATAAGAAACTGTCTGTGTCTGCCATAGAACTGACAAAATCTAAAAGAAATTACTGCTTTTATGAAGGAAAGCAAAAGTTTTCTTCTTTAGCCTCTATCTGCTGTTACCTTTGGAAAGAATCAATGTTTATGTTGCTGTCTAGCTGTTATGACACAGTTTTCAAACTGACTTGCATGTCGTGCCGTGGTGGTTGGGAAGATAATGAATGTCACCAGTTTTCAGTAGGAATATGGAAAACAAGATTAGTGCCTCCATAAAGTGCAGCAAATAACTTTGTCATTGTAGCCAATGCTAGGAAGACTATGAGTTTGTATCTTACCATAAACTCTGATTGCATCTGAAGTGACAGGAATTATTTCAAGAGCTCTAGTCCTGCAATTTTTAAATCACTGCAGAAATGAAATAAGGAAAGACTGTGGAAGTTCTTGGAAAAAACCCTACAACTTTTGTTTTACATTTAAAAGAACAAATGCAGTTAATCTGCTAATGAAAACTATTAAGTTTGAGATTTTATTTACATATTGTCTCTGTTTAAGGCTCAGGGCAACCCCCCACGGAGCAGAATTAGTTTCACCCCTCCTCCCCCTCCCCTCTTCCCTCCCAGGGGAGGAAGAAAGGCCTCACACAAANTAATATACATTACATAAATATATATAGTATATATGAGTGTATATATATTATATAAATATACATATATAATATGTACTGAGAAGTGTAGTCCTATTGAGGAGACTGTATTGGGTGTGTAATTCAGGATGCAACAACACAGTGAAAGAAGAATTTAATAAGGTGGAACTGATTGGGTTGGACATTTGTATACCTCTGTGAGTATTGTTTAATTGTCCATGAGATTGAGTTGTTAAATAAGCAGACTAATATAAACTGAGTAACACAAGAAAGAGAACTAATAAGTGATCACAAAAATATTTTTTCTCTAATATGTAGTTCTTAATTATAGTGTACACTCAATGCTCTATGCTTGAAAGCTTACATTTCATGTCTTTGTTGAAGGAAGCAAAATAAATTTTATTTACCAATACCAGGATTTCTCTTGGGTATGTACGTTATGTGATTGATTTTAAGACATGCAAGAATTCATGGATTAATTGAAATGCTGGCTGATGCTGTAGGTACACTTGGAAGGTGTAACAGAGAAAAGTTTAGGATGCATTTATGATCTTATTTCATGAATAGACAGAACGAATGGCTGACTGACAATTAGATGTCCAGATCAGGAAGGCACACAGTAGTTATTTTTTCATTCATCTATGATGGTCTGTCTTTCAGATGTAAATGTATCTGTTTTTCCTCATCCAGCTGTGCCAGTGGAAAATGTTATAATCCTGTTTCTAACCCCAGCTGCTGATCACTGCTGTCTGCTGAAGGTTATCATACTCTCAGCTGTGCTGAATGAATTGCCAGGGCTCACTTAGTCCATTTCAATCAAAACCTGGGCTAGCAAAGACACACTGTTTAAATCATTTAAGCTAACCTGGGGCTAATTATCTTGGGCAAAGAGGGTGAAAATTGACTAGGTTGGCTGTCACCAGGTCTGGAAAAAGAATCGTGTCTACAGTCTTTGATTTCTCATTAAGTGGTTACTTCATCCAACTTAATAACTCCTCAAGATGGTCTGGGAGACTTTTCTTTTACTATGTTGGTACTGACCCATCTCACATATACCAATGAGAAGTTTGGCCATGGGACAGTTACAGGGGGATTCCAAAAAGTATTTGTGCAGTGCTCTATATGTAGTCTGTGAAGATGCTGGGTGGTGGTGGTTGTTGTTCATCTGAAAAAATTGTACAACTTAACACAAATCTATGGTTCTTGCTTTTCCTTCATTTGTTTACATGTAAATGAGATGAGTTGGGGAGGTAGAAAGTACAATATTTCATTTATCTTGCTTCCAAACCAGCTTCTGTGCTTTCTGCAGTCACCATTTAATTTGAGGTGATAAGGAGGTTAAACATGAAAAAACTAGATTATGTTACACCTCAAGAGTTCATGATAGTTCTGGTATTCTGATAGTTCGTGACTTGTGTGAGGGGAATCTCTATAAACCATATCTGCTGGACACTTTAATTGGTCGGAGCCGCTGCATTGTAGTTAAGGAAATATAGTACCACTTACGTTGCATGAGTTGTGGTAGTCTTAATTTTTAACGTGAGGTCTGTCTCTCACATTGCACTGTGCCATCACAAGAAACAGTCTCCCTGAAGCACCATTGAAAGTGGACATGGCAGATGAAGAAGGCAGTTAAGGCCACTGACATGGTTATATAGCAAACTTAGTCACTGTAAGATTTTATTCTTCATTGTCCATGATCAGGCGTGTATGGAGTACACAGAGAGCGATCATGATTCCAGCCCACGATAAAACCCAGATGTATGCATCCTGAAAGCATGGGCCACTTACATATCTGCCATGAGTCTCAGACAATGTTTTTCTCTTGAAAGGTGGGTTCTCTTTCTCAAAAGCTATAAGCTTCTCTGCAGCCATTGTGTTTGACAATAGTTTAAATTAAGGTTTCCTTTCTAAATGGCAAAGTGGACTTCAGCGTTGCTTTGTTTTGTTTTTAGAAATCAGGAGGATATAAGTGACACTTGCCACTCACATGATCACTTTACACTATCTGAAAATAATTTTATACCAGAGTAAAGCTTTTATTTCCATACACTTAGGTTACTGAAGTGCTATATAATAGCATTAGTCCTTTAGGTCTTTGGCTGATATAATTTATAAGCATTATATTTGGACCTGACCATTCCATTTAAGTTAGCCCAAAGAAAGAAAGCTTGAGAACATCATAGGAAAAAAAAAAAGTAGATTGTTTCTCAGGTTATTTTTTATTTAGTTGGGGTTTTTTGGTTTTGTTTTTTTTTCTCAAGTAGCAAAGTAGCATAATAAAGCATGTAGTACCACCATGTAAGTGGTAATGAAATGGTATTTTTCTAAAGACTTTTTCACACAGGAAATGTATGTAACATTGTGAATTTCTCTTTTTGTAATTTAGGCTGCCTTAGACACAAACTGTTAGATGCTTGTGAGAAAAAAATGGCCGAAAAGTAGCTCACCATGAAGTGTTTATGTAGTGGTTAGTCCTTCATTGAATAGTGAAGGGAAGCAAGCATAAAAGATAATGATCTTCAGCTGAAGTATCACTTGAGCATTAAAAAAGTATTCCCCTGGGACTGATGTTGACTAAATTTTAGAAACACGGATTTCTAAATAGCTGATTCAATGAAATGTTCTTTACTGCACTGCTTCATGATGAACTGGATCAGATGCTTTCAGAAGCTCTACAGCATTTTGGATTTACAGTAATTGACATGGGATGTCTGCCATAAGAGTGACTTATTTCATGTGAATTGACACTTAAAAATGTCTTCACGAGTGTCCCTTTGTAGATGAATATATGCTAAATATATAATTTTATTTCTGCTAATACTGAAAACAAGTGTTTTGTCAAATCATACTTTGAAATCTGCCAGCATTAACAAGAAGCCAAGTAGAAACTGAGGGATTCTAGGTTAACAGAAAGACATCTATGGTTTCAACTAAGAGGATCTGACTCATTGTCATTAGTATTTTACCAGTACAATGTAAAAGAGAAATTGATTCTTTAGTGCTAACAGTGGACACAAGATAGTTTTATGTGTTGGCATTGATGTTTGTCAGAATGAAGTTTAAGAGTCAGAATGGGATGGATTTAAATATTTGTGGTGCACTAACCATGTGAGTTTCCTTTGGTACAATATGAGATACTGGGGAAGCATCCTACAATGAGGAGTTAGTTCTGCCTGCCCTCTTTAGGACTGTTGGGTATGGCAGCTTTTACTGTAACTCACTCTGAAACCTCAGTATATCTTTGAATTAAACTGAAGTGCAAAGTTATAAAATAAAATTTTATTGCCTTAAAAATAATTGTTTCAAAGACACTTCCACAGAAGAAGTGTAGAACTGCAAAAACCGGTTTTCGGTCCGTTTTTATATGGCTTTATAGCAGGCAAACATAAGTAAGCAAAAAATCAGAACTAATTCTTCATCATGATATCATTCAAACAATGTCACTCAAGAAAGTCAAATTAAATGACAGCAGCTCCTCAGCTGTTAGAATGAGTTCATTAACTTTTCAAAATCACATGTATGCATTTTGCATAAATCAGAATTGTGACTTCAGAAACATTCATATGAATGTCTCTGACAGAAAGGCATTGTAGAGGATAAATAATTACATTCATAATAAACTATGATATTCAGGAAAGCCTTCTAGGGGACAGAATTTTTTCTCCACTTTAGAGGCTCTCACATGTTACCCTGCCTGTTTATTTGTGTTGATTCTGGCTCTGCCTGAGGGAGGGCAAAATGTTCTGTAGCTCTCCAGGAGAGTGAGTTGTAAGCCGCACTGAATTTACTCTGCAAGAGAATGCTCTCTTTGTATTTTTCTTGGCAACCATCAATGGACACACTTTAAAATACTGTCAGGGCTCCGGAGGATCCTTGCTATTGATCTTCTCTGAGGGAAACATTGCCTGCTACCCTCGTCTTGTTTTTCTCCAAGTATTTGCATTCTGAAAGTGCATATTTCACTCTGCCTAGTGGCATGTAGTGTTAATACAAGTTGAAGAAAATCAAAATCTCTTAGTAATAGGATTTTCCAGCAATATAATAACAAAGTCAACTGGGATACGAGTTAAGACTTCATATATATTATCCCTGCTATAAAGCTTTGAGAGTCTTTTGGCACACCTGTCTGGAAAGAAAGTTGGGTGAAAGAGGAAAAAAAAGTATTATTTGTAATAAAGAAGTGATGTAGTCGCTGTTTTATTTTGTAGAATTATATCTAATTGGAGAGGAATCGCCATGACCTGAAAGACTCATGACTGCCACTTTTTTACCACTAAGAACAGGTGCTAGAAAGCAAGAGTTTAATACAGACCCATTTGTTGGAAGACCTCAAAATTTTCAAAAAACGTTATTCCAGAGTTAAGAATTCCTGAATGTAGATTGCTCAAGATCTTGCATAATTAATGTACTTTATATTTGTGCTAAAATAGTCTTTCATTACCTGATCACAGATTTTGATATTTTTTTCTCATGAAAAAGGCAAAAGCCATAATATTAATATCCTGCTTGCCAAATTTCAAGTTTTTCTTCTAATTATTAGAGTACAAGATCCTCTTTGACTATAAAAAAAAAAAAAAAAA
>VYZX01016215.1:29939-44295 GCA_013401335.1 Brachypteracias leptosomus
TGCAGGATGCTGGTCATTGAACTTTTCATTTTCCTGGGTTTACCAGAAAAATAAAAAAATAAAGGGGGAAAAAAAAAAAAGTAAAAATCTACATTTCCACACGGTTGTGTTGTAACAGTTAATACAGTTAATATAACATTTTATTTTTCCCTAAAACCTTAGAGTTAGATTTCCAAACTTTTCCTCAATGAACATAAGTGAAGTGTCATTGCCCTTTTTAGACATATCTATGACAAACTGAGTCAAATTTTCTGTTATTTGACCCTTCTGTGACAATATCATCTAATTAATTACTTGAAGGAGGAGAGGAGAAATATAAAGCAATTGTCCATTTTCTAGCATGGTGGAGAACACAAAAGGAGCAGCTTGATTTTTCACTGTGTTTTGGACACACCCTTGACCAAGGTTGAGATTGTGATGCCAACACTTAAAATAGTTTGTGGTTTGGATGATTTGGTTTTGGAAAATATTAAAAAGTAAGGTAGAGAGGGTTCAGTTCTTTACTGCATTTTCAGTGCATGGACAGATCTCCCTAGTTTTAACAGAGTTTTAAGGAAAATATTGCATGCTGCAGTCTTTAAATTGAATGTGTTTTCGATGATGTCCCTCCTTTCTTATGCAAATGAGATCCAAAGGATCTTTACTAATAATATGGCGAAGTTCTGTATCTTGATGTGCTGATTATCATTATATGTCATTCTTAGCTTTGTAGGGCTATCCTCACTCTACCATACTTCATGTTAAAAATAAGATTATTATATGCTAGAGAAATGGTACTAATGGATATATATTTTTTTCCCTATTAAAAGTGTGTTTGGACTTTTAAAGGGGGAAGTTGAGGGATGGAGGTGGAGCTTGATGTCTTTTGAGAGTCACCTGAGACATTTTGGAAGATTTCAGCTTCTTGTTTCATGTTAATTTTTAAAACTTTCACAGAAAGAGGAATGGAAGGGAAAAGAAAACAGAGTTTTTGACCAACCTACATGGCAGGGAAACACTAAATTTAACTATGTAGACATCAATTGTAATGGATTTCTATGTGGTACTACAACACATAAATGCCTGAAACACAGATGCTAGCAATTTTGGAGGGAGTCTACAAAATTATTTGGTTTCATATTTCTAACATTTTACAGTTTTACAGGGTGAAACTCCAGATTTCAATTTCAATCACTGTGTATCTATAGGAACTCTTGGAGGATGAAATCATTTTACTCCTTGAATTCAGAACCAGAGGTTTTGCTGCAGCTCGAAAGCACTTTGGGATAACTTGGGATTTTCATTTTACCAGCTTAGTTCTTTATAGAGATTAACCATTGTACACTCATGATTTTGCAGTGGCAACACTGAGCCTTATACAACTCAGTTATAGATAAAGTCTCAGTCCCTAACAGTGGCCTATCAAAATTCCAGTTGTATAGTAACACCTGGGGCTCTGGGTCGACCTTCTGAAAATATTTAGGAGAAAGATCAGAGGTGAAGGAGAGGAAAGGGGATAACAGTTAAGCATCACTCTCTTCTTCCCTCCCCTGAAAAAAAGATAAAAGCTCTGTATACACATTATCATAGAAATAGGTTGCCCTGCAGCTGCTCCACTCCAGATATATTAACAGCTCTGGGATTCAAGAAACCATTGGACAAGCATAAGCTTAAAGCCAGCAGAATGACCGCAATGGACTTTTTCATTAACAACAGGATCACAGAGGAAGGATTTACTCAGGCGGAACAATTAAAAAGCATGGGGCTGCAATAAAAAGGAATGAGACTTCAACTCTTTCTCTGTCTTTAGGACTCTCTCTCCCTCTCTCTCTTTTTCTCCTTCTTTTCTTTTGTGGTGTTGTTTTAATCCAGGGCTCCCAACGGGCTAGCATTACATCTTCCCTTGAATTAGCATTCCCATTCCCGGGGGAGGGCTGCTGTGGTGATGACTAAGGGAAGGGGTGATAAATGTTAACAGAAACACTTTTGCAGAGTGCTGATTTTTCTGTTTGTAAAGCATGCACCTGCACAAAAGATGCCGAGTGAGAGAAAATAGCTCCATCTCGATGGGAGACAAGCGCACCCGGAGACACACACTTACTTAACATACATTACAGGGATGCCCTGTAGTAGTATCACACTGGGAGTTGTATGGCAGAGCAGGAAGAGGGAGAGGGTAGGAGCAGTGCAGGGTAGATAGGATGTTTGATTTGGAGTTAAGGCTATAAATCATGTTTTGGAGCATTGGCATACAGCCCCATTATCCCTTCCTTTCATGACCTTGTGCATCTCACTTTCTTGCTTCATGCCTTAGTTTGCCAGCATCACTGTGGTTTATCAAGTGGGGATAGACAGATGAGGCAAAGGGAGTTTGAGTCCCTGAATGAGTCACACTCCAATGGTGCATTCACCTTTACAGAGCAGTTCAGCTCATTTCTGAATCCCCAGACTAATGCACATGGGATTTAAGCAGATGTAGGGTGTCCATAGTTGATAAATTAGAAGCTGGAGTGGTGCCAGTGCTGTAGGGTCTGTATATGGGGATTAATATGACCAAACCAGAGCCTTGTCCCATCCAAAACTCCACAAAATGTTCCAGCCCCACACCATGAGTCCTAACACAGACATATATCAGGATGTGTATTCCCATCACACAGCCTGAGTGAGGAAGACAAGAAGAGTGGGATCTTGGCCTCACACCGAGGTGTGCTCATTTTCAGGGAACTACTTTGCTGCAAAGGCTGTTACTTTTTTAATAAATACAGTAGATTCTGTTTTGGTATTGGAATAAAAATGATAAATATGAGCAACACATCTACATTTGATGAATTGCAGGGCTAAATGTTCTCATGCATATGTCTGAACCACTTCCTGAGTCACCCATTCTTGGCAACATCAACTTTTGGGCTCTCTATTATTCATGGCCATACTGTATTTGCAGTATTTTTAGCTGAATGGACAAAGTAAAGCCATGGACATTTTCTGTGAGAAAGGTCAGTGCACTCCCCATATTGTAGATTCAGAAAAGAGTAACAAACATGTTCATGTCAGTGATGGATGTACAGAAACTTAGGAGAGGTCTAGTTTGCTTGTGATTATAACTATGATAAGGATTTGATCTAAGGATATTGCATTACAAGAACGTACTAGTCCGACACAAACTTTGGATTAGTTTGAAAGCCTGTGACTGATTTTTTTATGATAGTACTAAATTTTCATCTCTTTCTGGGTTTACTACTGTAGACTAAAATATTAGATAACGAGGAAAATATTAATTTTTTTTCTAAGTATGAGACCCACAGTAGGAACAAACCAAGGAGGAAAACAATGGCTCTCCCAGTGAATATATTGCAAAAGTAAAAAAAAATAAAAACAGGTAATGGCTAGATCTTTCCATTTTTTGTAGACTGTCTTACTTCTTCACAGCCCTTAGGCAGGGTTGAAGAGGTTGGGTATGACCTGGTTCAGGTGTCTTTTCACAAAGCAGAGATGCAGCTCCTCAATGTTGTTGTATATGCCTGGAGAAGGAAAGAAAATATTTTTTTAATCTGCTTTCATCTCCTCAGGCAATCAGGCTGGTTTTTCAGCAGTGATGGGCATGGAGTAACAAGGAGAGAACAGGACAACAAAGAGCTAATCTCGGGCTACATAGCAAGGCAGGCTCATCATTCAGTTTGGGCTGTACAGTCCAAAGTTATGGCTGGTGTTCTGACTCTTCTTTGTGTGAAAAGTTGGGGTGAAAGAATAAGTTCAGAGCAAGCACTATATCACTGAAATGCCCCAGCCAGCAAATTTGCTTTAATTAACCTTAATGGCTGTACATAGTACATTTCTTTAGAGGTTCTTGGAGGATGTTGCACAGCCTGGTGTTTGAAAGGATATGGGTATGTCTGAGAAAAAAAGAGTCATTTGGCTTTCAAGGGGTCCTGAAAAATAAGACAGGGTGCCTGTCTCTGAGCCTCAAACTGCAGATCATGCTGTTGTCAGATGCTGGAAAAAGCATCTAAACACCCTGCTCAGAAGGAGTTTCAACCCTTGACAAATAACAAGCACTCCGAGCCAGCAAAGCCACTGACTTCATCCAGAGAGGGGAGGGGAAGAGAGGCAAAGGCAATGTTTAATTAGGAAGCTAATTTCATGACATCATGCCTCCTGGCCTTTATTCCATTAATGAAGCTGAAAGTAGGCCACAAACTACAGGGATTTATTCTTCCCTGTTGGGACCATGTTATATCTGTCTGTCTGCTTGCATGGAAAATGCAACATCATTCCCAGTTGTTAACTTATTCCATAAACATTCACCATCCACTCTGCTCTTCCTGTAGCCTCATTTATACTGCATGCCTAATGCCCTGTATAAATTGGCTTTCTTTGCATACTAATGTGGGCATCTTTTTATTATATTTTTTTAAAGCAATGGGCATAGAAAGAGTAGGTACAACCACCTCTGAAGATTTACCTGTGGGCTAAACTCAGAGTTATAATGGCTGCATCCCAAAGTACCAAGAGCTCCTGAGATAGAAATGGTGAGATGGGAGAGTGAAGAATTAATGTTGGTTTTACCTGTACCATGAGACAAATACTGAGGTCCTGATAGCTCAGTCCTTATGTGGACAGGGAGGAAGGAGATGAGGACCCTGAAAATTAGCTGGACCCATGCTTGGAAGAGTACATATTAAAATGCCTCAAGACCTGACCGCTGCTCTGACACAGGGTTCCTGGTGGTTTATGGTAAAGAATCTGTAGTGGTGCCTGTCTCCTCCTCTCCCCAGTGTCTGCTGCTCCCCAGACAAGGCGGCGGAGCAGAAGGCATGTCTGCTCCATGCTGCTACAGCTCACAGCCCGGGGTCCTAATGCAACATGCAACAGATGCCATGTCTGGTTCATGCCGGGGCCGTCCTCTGCTGAGACGCTGGGAAAGGAGGTGGCTTTGGTTCCTCTGCTGTTGCTATTGAGGCACTTAGTTGGGTTAGAGACGAGTGATGACTGAAGTCATGCCTGCATAAATTACCAGAGCTCCTAAGTCAGGACAGCAAAGGACATGTTTTGATGATTTAACTAAGTAGCTCCAGTGGTGAGCTGTCACAAAAAGGAGTCGTGTTGTCTCTAGTCCATAGTTGAGAGTTTGTGCTCTCTCTGCTGTACCAGCACAGCACTCCTGCAGCTTGAAGTAAACCACCACATGCAGTTGTTCTGACCAGGTCTGGTGTAAGACCTATGTAGAGTCAGGTGAGCACTGGAGCGATCATGAGAAAAGGGTAGAAAAAGAGATTTTCACTGCTGCTGCCAAGAAAAGCTGTCCCATGGATCTGCAGTGATAGCTGAAGTCCCATATCCCTATTCCAGACTGTACAGAAACAAAAGTGAAGTCTGGGAAAGTAAGAGAACTGGGATGTGAATCTGGCATCTCAGCACTGAAAAGTATGAGTTATAACTAAAACATACAGTTCTCTTAGCTCAGGCATGCACAGACCCTCTGTGTCTGAACAGTATCACCACGTGTTACATTGAGTCACTCCAAAGGCCTGCTCAGCAATCAGCTGGGTATATTCATAGATGTTAAAGCCCTGAGGACTACTGCGATAATCTGCTTTGACCTACATAACATGGGCTGGAGAAATTCACCCAGTAATTCCTGGAGTGAAAGGAATTGTTCTTCCCGGAGTAATTCCATTCAAACTAAGACTAAATTGATTGTGTGTTTGTGAATGCTTGTGTTTAGCTATGCATTATGTTGTGGTTCCTTTTAATTCTTTCTCCATCGCCCATTAGTGGCCTTTTCCCTTCTTCTGAGTGCGTAAACCCTTAAGGATTTAAAAGTATTCAGAGAATGCAAAATTCAAATCTGTGAGCATGACAACTTGAAATATCACCACAGAAATGTATTTCGTTCACCCCAGAAGACAGAACCATAATAGCATGTGTCATACTCTGACCAACCACAGTGAAAAACTGTGGTTCAAATTTCAGATCTCACCTTCAGAACTGGTTGAATAAACATCACTGTTGTTTGGTGCTTACTTGCCTAGAAACAACAGCTAAGGCTGACAAAGTCAGCGCTGATGCTCCTTGGAATGGGTTCCCTTTATGCAGTGAAAAGATATGGTCCCAGATACCTTCTAAACAGTCAGTGTAATATTTTTTTAATATGTGATTCCTTTATGATTGTCATCTATGCATCCAAATCAAGGCACTTTTCACAACCTGTCCTACTCTGATTGTGGGATCAGCTGTCCCATGTCTGCATGCAGGCTGCAATCCAGTGGCCCCAGATTTGGGAAACCTCTGTGCCTTTTGATTTGGCAAGCTCCATGGGATGTATTTAGGCTGTGATGAAAAAATGTATCACTTTGTTCAGGCTCTGACCAGAGAGATTGTGTGAGGGATACTTGCATATTGTACTTGATGTTCAAGTGGAGAAGGCTCCCTCTTTTACAGGGATATATGTTGTCTTAAGGGATGATGAGATGGGTGAGGCTATCACTTGCTTCAGGGCATGGGTAAATCCTCTAGGTAGAAGGATTAGCTCCTTGGTGCCAAGGTATCTTCTTGCATTGTCTGTTTGGGAGGAAAGTCCTCTTTAATCTGTGACATAGAATCTATTCTTTCTTTCACAAGGTCTAAGCTACCTTTTGGCTTATGCTCACAAGCAGTCCTTCATGTAGATACTGCCCCACTGCCTCCTGGATTGAGCACATCTACAGAGCAGTGCTGTTGCTTCTGCCTTGTCCTTGGTTTTTCTGTGTCAGATAGAGGTGTTGATAAACATGTGATCCACTGAGCAGCAACTGAAGTCCCGTAGCAGGAAAGATGACATGGTGTATTGTAGGGTTTCTAGTGAGGTCTCTTGAGCTGAAGAATCCTTTTTACCTGATCCCTCACACCAGTCCTGAGACAGAGGTCCTTCCTTTTGTGTGACCCCAGAGATGTTCTCTGCCAATGACTGAGTACAGAAGTCAACAGGTAACTCACATGCATCTCTCCCCATCCTCCTTATAGGTCTTCATTCCACAAGACATCCCCAAAATTGAGTGTTTGCCCCCTTTCCATCCCTGACTTCAAGCTCTGCAACATCCTTCTCCTGCTCTGCTCCCATCATTGGGTGAAAGCAGTGAGAACCAGGGATCCAGCACGGGCCCTTCTGCTCAACAATGCAGAGTGTTACAATGGGGTCAACCAGCCTGGCCCTTGTGTGTTGTTTTATAAATACATCCTCTAGTCACCAGGTCAGCCGCATAAAGACTTCTTTCTGAAATATGGGAGCCTGACAAGTGCTTAGCAGACGGCCCGACATCCTGAATCCGGTCTCTGTGAGATTCTCCTCTCAGCAGAGCCGGCACACGCTGTTCTGATGGTGTGGTGCCAAGTGACTTCTGGGTCAGTGCTGATCTTTGGAAATAAGTCTCAGTGGGGGACTGATGACAGAGTTCTTCTGACCTGAGGGAAATCGGTAGGAGGAAGGCACCAGACGTGGAGCTGGTCTGCAGGGGAGGGGAGAGGGGAAGGCGGGGGTGGGGGAGGATGGAAGACAAGCGACTTGAATATTAAGTCCTCTTGAGCCAGGGAGCACGGTGAGGCAGCTGAGCCTTTAGCTCTCTTCCTCACAGGCTGTTTTCCAGGGAAGGAAAACAGCTTTAATCTGCTAGAAGAATCCCAATTTGTGTTTGAAAGCATATGTTTGCGCTGGGAATCCAGCAAACGGCACTGCAGTGCTTAACTAGTAGGTCAATGCTGTGGACTGGGAATTCAGCTCTGCCTTCAGTGTGGAGAGTTTATCTACACAGATTTATGCTGTCATGGCAGTACTGAGGAGCAGCATTTGCATGGGGAAGGCCCGGAGGATGCTGGCTCTCCATAAGGCTTACCTGGACCTGCCCCTCACTCTGAAATCTGGCAGAGTTTGTGGAAACCACTCCGCCTCTTGCTGCATTTACTGGGGAACTGCTTTTGCCTGAAACAAGGGACTCTTCTTCTGCCTGGCCTGAGGATACTGGTTGGATTCAGCTCTAACATTAAAGAGCTGTTGGTTAAACAGGTGAAAGGAAAGGCGCCTGATGGCAATATTAGCAGCTGTGCCCTCAGGCAGGAGTCTACACTCCCTCATCTCCAAACTACTGAGGGTATGTAGATTAAAGTCTCAGGGGTCTTGTTATTATGACAGATTTGGATCTTGCAGTTTTTGTTGCTCAAGACCCGTGGCGTCCTCAGGAGGGAATAGTGTACAACAGCTTCCAGGGTGGGACCCTGTGCGAGTATGCTGTAGGTGAACAAATGTTGCAATCATGATGCACAGAGTAAATCCATCCTTCACTCCACTGCTGCTTCCCTGCCCCTGATGTGGTCTCTGGAGAATTGCCCTCTTTCCTACAAACCAGAGCAACTCTTTACCCCAATTTCTCGTTTGGATCAGAATGGCACTACAAATGGTTTCTCAAAAGGAAGAAGTGGAAAGGTTTAATCTAAGGTGTGAATTATGTTAGGCCAACCAACAACACAACCTCCATCTTGACCTTATTGTTTATTTTCAACTAGACTCATTTTGGTTTGCACACTTAGGAACAGCCTCATCTGCAACACTAAGCAAATGTTTACATAGGTTATTTTTAATAGGCAGGCAAAAACTATGTTTTTTCTTTTAAAAAAACCAAACCCAAACCACCAAAGATTATGAATTATATCACTGTATCTTTAGTCTTGAAAGAAAAAGATCAAGTTATTCTTCTCCCTACATCCTATGTGAGAACACAGTACAGTACGGTAAGCAGAAGTACAGCAAAGTAGTAAATCTTTATTATTCCTTTACTCTCCAAATTATCCCTAACCTTGTCCCATAATACCATCCTTTATATTTCAAAGTGTGTGTACAGGAGCAGATTCTCAGCATTTCCATAAAAATTGTATAGCTAGGTACAATCTGCCGCAGGCAAGACAAGGAATAGGTTGTTCTCTCGTTCTTTATCTGATTTACCCAGCTACATCTCTACATAAGATGAGATGAGGAGTTTCTTTCACCTCTCATAGTATGGAGAAAGCGTCCATCACCTAAAGAAGAGTTTGTGGCCCTCTCCAGCTTTTCCTCTCTTGAATACTCCCTGAGTATGTACTGGGGAAGACCTCTGGTGGAAATATCATCCGTTGGCAGGAGAGAGGTTTGGCCTGTTGCTTGGTTGCTTCAGCAGACACAGAAATCAAAACATCAGAGGTGGAGTAAGATGTTATGTCTGAAAACTAAAGTGATGCTGCTGCATCTCTCTTGGCAAGACCTCTCCGCAGAAGTTGGGATAGTTGTGTTACTTTGGGGTACTCAGAAGCCAAAATAGTAGCTTTGGCTTCAATTAACTGATGAGTTTTCATCAAGCATACTAAATCTCCTTCACTGCATAGTGGGTTTTAAAGAGTCCAGGCCAGGTCCCATGATACCATCGAAATACACTAGTTGACAGTTAGGGAGAGAGGATTAATCCCAAGGCTTGAAGGCGTGGTGATGTCTACTCCCAAATTTATTAATCAGACTTGGAGTCGCTTGTGTTTGGCGCTAAGAAAGGTGCACTGAGATCTAATCAGCTTCTTCTTGCTCCATCCCATAATGGGAGAACAAGGGGTGACTTGGTGAAATTAATGGCTGGTAAATTTAGAATAAATAAAAAGAACCACTATGCCGTGTGCCAGTCCCCTGTGGGATTTACAGCCACAGGAGGTCATCGAGACAAATACTGTGGCTGTATTATTAAAACAGGCTAGATAATTTTATTACCATTAATAACGTTTACAGTTATGTAAGCTGAGATAATGAGGCTAATCAAATCTCATGCTTCAGGGCGTAAACTGATTGCCTGCAGGGGTCAGGAAGAAGTTTCTTTTTCCCCACATGCAGCACTGCACAATTGGCTAAGTGCCGTGGGGGGGGGAATTGCTTTTGCTGGGACACCAGCACATCAGCTACCACTGGAGTGGGTGACTAAGCCCAGTGACATGGCAGTTCCCTGATCCACACCTTGCTGTCATCTCCTCTTCTTCCATGTGCTCCTGTTGCCGTGGTGCTGATCCCATCTCCTAGCATGTCTCTCCTCCTCATTCCCTGAGCTTCCTCAACCTGCACCCTAGGTTCCCACCCTGTCTCCACCTCCCTCTTTCCACTCTCTCTGCACTTTCCCACCTCCCACACCACCCATGCCTTGCCTCTGCACCCTTCCACAAGCTCCAACACTCTGGTTGGGAGCCCAGACTAATAAGCCTGGTTCAATTTGTCTGAGTCTCTTCAAAGCTGGCCCTTTATGGAGCAAGATGTGTTTGTGTAGGGCCTGGGGTTTATGGTACAAGCTGTGAACCCATGGTATTTCCTGCATTTTCTTTGCAACTTTATTTTAACAACTTAGTACGTCCCCTGGTAACATTCAGCATCCTCTGATGAAAAGTTTTTCATATGCAGCCTCACAAAAGTGAGGGCATGTTCACTGAATGTCCAGCAAAAAAACATTTATTTCTTGATACACAGAAAGACTCTGAGGAGTAAGGAGAGGTGATAAGTAGGCAGGAAAGTGCTTTTGGATGTCTCTTCTGGGGAACAGGTGAAAATAACAGTCGTGTCATTGTTATTTTGGGAGAGATGGGGAAAGGAGAAGCGAGGGAGAAAGTGGCATCTAAGTCACATGCAATGTTTTGGATCTGCAGTGATTACTCATGCAGATACCTGTGCTGGTGTCTGACAGGCAGATGGACGGGCTTTGGGCTTGCAGTTGTGAGTAGATAAGATCAAACTCCAGGTGAAGAGGTTTGAGGTCTTCACTGCACTGTTATCAATTTTGCCAAAGCAGCTCGGTGCCTAATAGCTCCAGGAGCAGCTCTTCCTTCTCTGTTCCAGGCAGAGAGGGGTGTAATGGACTCAGGGGCTGTGTCTGACTATGGCCAGGGTTACCTCTGCAGCATAATGGTCCTAATTCTTCAGCTGCCCAACACAATGCGTAGTTATTAGGCCCGTCTTACAAATACAGTGACAGGCACTTGATTCTCTGATTTCCACTATAGATGTATAAACAGGCCAGATGAGAGCTTGAAAGACTGCTAGAAAAGACTTGTATAAAGTACATTTGTTTTTGTTGCCTGAGTTGAGATAACCCCAAGGCATATACAGAGCTATATGCATACTCTCTTTCTTCAGCCAGAGCCACAATAACACATTTTTTTCCTTAAGCATCCTTCCCAATTAACTCAATCCAGTGGGGAAACCACCCCATGCTAAATCCCCCACTCAGATTTTGCCCCTGAAAGTACATGAGAGATGACAGTGAGAAGCACATTTTCTTCCTCAGCCATGGGCACACCCCCCTCACCTCCAGGATTCATATTCACCTCAAACAAATTGGGAAGCTGCCAGGCCTCGTCGAACCCTGTCCTTGACGTACCAGGACAACCTGTCGTGTGCGCTTTGAAAGGGTCTCTAATATAGACACAACATGGGGGTGACCTCGTCACTGAGAAAGTCTCTTATTGAACTGCTATTTATTAATGTAGACAGATGCAGAATGCACCTTCCAATACCCCTTTCTAGCTGAATGCACTGAAAATTACTAGTGCTTTATGCAACTCCATTGGGGGCCACTGAGATTTCAGTTTTGCAATTAGCTGCTATAATATATATGAATAAAAATATATTATGGAGATGGATTTTTTCCCTCCTCCTCTTTAATTAATCCTTGCTCCCTTAGACTTCTCTTGCTCACATGCCTCTACTGCTTCGACAGCATATTGCCCTCATGTCTGGGCTCACCTGAGTTGTGCACCTCCCAGGAGTGCTACAGCCAGTCCTAAAAGTGTGAATTCCTAGAATCATTTGCTGAGACTGTAGATGCAAGACACCATATTCTGAAAGGGAGTGATGGTCCCAGGCATTATTATCACTCACCAGGTAGAATGTTTTTCTTCCTCCTGTCCAGATATATCCTTGGGATAAAGATTGTTCTGACAGCTGGTATACCTTGGAGGATTTTGTGCAAGATCACCCTGTAGGAAACAACTATTTGATCCTGTATCTAAACTTTCCCAATTAACAAAGATAGGAGGTTCAATCTTGATGCAGTGGGGTTAATTCTTAAATATTTTAAAACCAAGTTTGGTTGTAAGAGGCCTTGATTTAAATTTATGGTCCCCTTTCACACATAAAATGGTGGATACAAGATTTTGTACGCTAAAAACTGGGCTGAAAAGCAGCAAAGCTTGCTTTAGAATCAGGAATTGAGGGTGACCTGGAGGGGAAGGTTATTTTCTCTTAAAAACAAAACCAAAACCAAACAAACAAAAAACCCAAAAAGCAGAAAAAAGTTGTTTCATAGAGCCAGGGTAGACAAGAGACCTACCATAAGCAGCGGTAGGGTGTAATTGCCCCACTGCAACCCCTAGGTAGGCAGGCTAAACTGCTCTTCACAACGATGGTGTTTACTCTAATTTTCAGCTCCACTGGTGCAAATACACTAGAGGTTGCACTGTTGCTGCTATCCTGATGGCTGCTGAACAGACAACCTTCCTCCCCAGTCCTCCCCAGGACAGAAAATACTCTTCACATCCAACTGTACTGAAAGCACTTTTTTTAACAAAACTATCTTTTGAGAAGTTCACTGGAAGATTAAGTACCTTCTTCTGCTCCCGCCCTCCCCTCTTTATATTTTTATCACTCTGGATGGTCCAACCTTTCCCTCTTAAAGCTGTGCTCAGTGGTAATATAAAACCCAGACGAAAGCACAGAAGCACCGAAGACAGCAGCCAAGTTAGAATTTAGGTTGCGTCCTCTGAGCTCTTTTTCAGAATACTGCAGGCTTAATTTGTTGTTTGAGCATCTCCCATATTTATAATAATACCCTCTATTAAACAACATGCCGTTAGCCATAATTTCCTGTGTGATTTACATATTTATTATTTTTATTTTTATATATATACAGAGGATGATTTTGTCTCTCAGAATCTATCGCTCTCAGATGGCTGTGGTTGGTGCATTATTATATTTTCCATCCTTTATCAAGTTATTAGAGACAGATTGCGGGTTTTTTTGTTGTTACTTTTTTAATAGGGTGGCCTTGCTAAAGATGGGCAGAGTGAAAATGGGTGCAATGCAGTAAACCTGGAATCAACACAAGGAACCCAGAAGGTCTGCTAGGTTCTTGCCTCATTAAGAACTCCATATCTGCTCACTGACTAACCTTGCAAATGAGTTCACGCTCAGTAAAGGAAATTGATTACTTTCCATTGCAATTAACATCTGGTCCTGGGTCAGATCATTAGGATAATTTGTTATAGAAAAAACCAAAGAAGCTAGCTACAGGGTAATAAAGTTTCTTCTGGACCCAATTAAAGATGCATTCTCTGGTTATTTTGCGGGACATCAGCCGTCTCTTGGGGGTATTACCAGGGAGAAGGAAGCATACGGAGTGGACAATAGGTAGTGGAACACCACATATGAGAAAGAGATGTCAGGGGAATCATTTACTCCTGCCTTTAGGAAATGCACATTCTCAGCTCCCATTTGCAGTCTGAGTTTCAGAAATGATGTATGACATCCATTTGGTGAGGAATGCAGGGCTGAAGGGTTAGCAGGGACTGTGAATCTCTAGGGATTCTTCTCAGAGGAGGTTATGTTCAGGTTTTGGACAGGTTCGTAGATAAAAAAAACCCAAAAAACATACCCTCTTCTTTTTGAATTTCACTTCACTGTTTACTTGGAGACTCATAAAGATGTTGGGTTTCACCATCAGAGCTCCCCCAGTTTGAAACAAAACTCTGAATCTTGCCCAACAACTAATAAATGGATCTGCTTGCTTGGATCTGAGACCAACTGTTTTTTCATCACAAGGCTTTAAACATACAGGAGCCAAATTTCAGCCCCATGTGTCGATCAGGCTAAAAAAAAACCCCAACACCTAAGAAACCTAGTTTCAATTCATTTTCTTGCAACAACAGGTTTGCATGGCTCTAGGGAAAACATTTTAGGAACTGTGCTGCAGTTAGAAATAGAAACAATGCTGTTCATACTCCTAGCAGCAAATGCTTTTGTAACAGACCTGTTGGTGTCTGTAACTTCGTAGTGTTTCTTATGCTTCTTTCTGTGGCCACTTAGAATTTCATGGTGACAGGGAGGCTCAAAAAATGGATCTTCCTGCAGCACAAACACTACCCCCTACCACTGAGTTCAAGGAGAATCTTCATTAGCAGTGCAATGGCTAAATAATGTTATTCTAATTATATATCCAAAACTGGGCAGTGGTACATCAGACCTGTATGGGAGTTGGTTTTTTTTAATTGGAGAAGTTTTTGATACTGTTTTTTATATAATAGTTTATAGATATTATATAGATATTATATATAGTATATATTATAAATATTATATAAT
>VYZX01016218.1:4260-22708 GCA_013401335.1 Brachypteracias leptosomus
CAAGGACAAAAGGTTACTAGTGGTGATGAAGAGGATCCATTTGCCTTCATCCCCAAGACCCTCCACGACCACCACCAGGAGACACTGCGCACGTGCAGTTAGGAGGGGTTATGGAAATGACCCCTTGGCACTAATTATAATACGAAGCAGGGATAGGTCATGCATATGTATAGGCAAATTGTGGAATTTCATGAATATGTAACAATTGATTGTATAAAGGTAAAGCCAAATTGTCATGTTGGCAGCACACGCCTTTGGTGGTGTTAACCCCCGTGTGCCCGGCGCCGAATAAACATACCTACTTTATAATCTTAGATTGTGGAGTTCGATTTCCGCGCGTCATCACCAGTTTCAAACTGGTATGCATTCAGGTACTGTCATCATGTTTGATATTGCAGTTTCCAAATGACAATAAGAAGATTTACGGGAAATAGGAAATAGCATGCTCATCAGCTCATACACATTCCATAGGTCCTTCCCAAAGGAAAATTGAAGTCCATGTGACTTACAGGTACAAGGACAGTTGGTCCAAGATATGTTTTCAAGATCAGTGCTTGCATTTCCTAGTTGACTTAAATTTGGAAGAATGTATGAAACATGCAGTTCAANCTTATTTATTTGGTTTAGTGTCAGTTTAATTTAGTATTTATTAATTTGTTATGCTTTTGGTCTCATTATTTTCTATTGACTTTCTTGAAGGTAACATGACCTCATGGCTTTCAAAAAACCTCCATGCAATTGTCATCCTGAAAAGGACATCTTAATATATGGCAAATGCACATCTAATTCTGTAACTGCCATAGGAAGATATAAATTCAATTAGTCACAACAAATTGACAATTTTTAAATTAAGCATAATGTTTATCTGTTTAATATTTTCTGACCTTAGTAGACTGAAAAAAATTTTAAAACTACAGGTGGAAAAGGGCAGGAAAAGGAAATATGCTTTTTCTTCAAGAAATCAACCACAGTGACTTTTACTTATATTATAAACCAAAAATTCTAGGATATTTTAAAACCACATTTCTTACTGTAGCTGAGATATTTTAAAACATTGTTTCTGATGTTTCTTCAAGTAAAAGAAATAGATCAACATTTAATGTAAAAATAGAACATGAAACAAGGGCAATCAAGTTATGTGATATCCATAAAATCCAGGACAGGATAATAGATGGGTCAGAAAATATTAAAAATGTAATATGACCATATTTACTTCTATAGAGGCACATAACAATTAATAGTCTATTATGTGTAAATTTCCCCCTAATCATCAAGGATGGTTTGTTTTCTTAGAAAGGACTAAGAGTCTTCTGTTCTTAATTCCAGGAATTTTATCTGTAATATAAGGTATTTATAACCAGATCCTTGTAAATTACTGTGATTTGGCTAAATTAATTAGAAAAATGACACATTAATGAGGAGATTCATCAACCTCATTGCCTTCAGCCATTATTCTCTTCAGAATATATTCTAAAAAAGCATACAACTGAGAAAGTTTTTACCTTGAACACAAGCATCTATTTTAATTCTCTAAAAAGTTCTGTAATATGACAGAAAACCTGAAGTATAACTAGGAGAAATGATACCATAACATGAAAATAAGAATTCATTCTGAACAATGTCCTTGAAAAATCTAGGACATGGCATTAAAGTTAGTAGCTAATTGTAGCTTTACTGTCTTACAGCCGTTCTTGTTTAAAATACAATTTTTAGATACTTACATTAAACAGTTACTGTTTCTTCTGGCCTCAAAAGCTCTTAAGGCAACTGGAAGTGATGGACACCATCAAACAATATACACAAACTATACAACCGAAGAATTACTTCAATATTAAAAAATAAGTTCTTCCTGTTCAGGAGCAAAAGACAAATCCATCAGATGCCACCATCAGATCCTTGCCTACTGATATCCTCAGTGTTTGTTACTTGCATGCATGCATTGAGGAAGTTCCTTAGCCATATAAATGAGCCTAAAAATTTATCTTCTACTAACAGAAATGAGTTTTTATACATTTAAGGTAACCAGTACCTAACAGGTGGATTTAAATTGGTTTGTGCCTGGAAATCTTTGTCTGTTGATCATCTTATAGATGAAATTTTAAAAGAAAACTTTCAGGTTTGCTCTCATATTCTATGTGTATCACTGAATATTTTTTGACCAGGAATACAATACATTAAGAAACATAGGAATATGAAGTTTTGGTTAGTATTTTCCTCACCACTAACTACATTTATTTCTTGAATTTTAAGATATTAGACTCCATTAGGGCCTCAAATGTTACTATGAAGGAGACCCTTGTTATGCATTGATTGAAATGGATTCCTGATATTTCTTTCTACAGCAAAGATTCTGTATTTGTCATATATATTCCACTACCCTTTTTTTTACACAAGCTTAGCAGTATTCACAGTTCTGAAGTGCCTCAGATATGACAGTCTAACAGATAATTCTAAACATTACAGCCTAATATAAAAGTAGGTTTTCTCATGCTCTGTGCTTTTCATGAAATATATTTTTATTTTTCTTAAAAGTGTATATATACAAGACATTTACAGATGAGATCCATTTATATATGCTCTACTGCCTTGGCTGACACATCAAAATACAACACGCCATAACTCATCGTATCAATCTTTTCAAGATACTGTTGTATGACTTAATACATTATGACATGACTGTTAAGAACCAGATGCAGTGCTTCATAATACCACAAGTCAGTCTGTGGTACAAGAAAAGACAGTTCACCTTCAACTATTACCAGGGAACTATTCCTCAAGAATTAATTAACCCTCAGTCTGTTGTAAAGGTCATAAAAGTAGCAACCTTTGAATTGTGCACATGTGCAACCAAGCTACTGCTGTGAAGTAATAAACGCTCCACAGTGTATTTCTTTTCCTCTCCAATTGCTTTGAATAATGAGTTTGAAAATCTCATGTGTAAATAATAATTTATTTCTTACAGAAACATACACACTGGCATTCACCTAATGAAACTCCTTTAAGAAAATTCTTAAGTTTAAGTACATCAATAGTTAGCATCAGTTCCACTCTCATTGTCCATGTTGTCTGGGTTCATAGCCTTAATACTGTATCAGCAGACCAGTAAGCCACTCAGAGAACAGCCTGAAGAGGTCTCCTAGAAAAATGTGTCCTGATTAATGACAAAGTGAATACTCTGATTTCTAATACTGGATTCAAAAAGAAAAAAAACATTGAAAGAGAAAAGGGGAAAGGGGAAAGGGGAAAGAAGGGAAAAATTGCCTCAGTTTACTGTGGGCTGCTCAGCTGGTGGGAAGAGCTACACAAATGATTATGAAGAAACAAAAAACAGTTGTTTCAGCTGATCATGAAAATGCTGGAAGATTTCCCTGAAAAAATTCTATAGAGAGGTAGCCAGATTGTAACTCACAGACATTTCTGATTACTTACCAACTATACAGATTGATGCTGAAAATAGTCTCTTCTGAATTCAACAGCAAGGTACATGCACATAAAAGCAAATAAGTACAAAAACATTTGCCTTGCATAGGACCAAGCTACCATTTGCCAGCTGACACATCTATGTATTGCCATTAGTTGTTTCTCCTGAAATTCAAGCATTTATAGGACCTCACTCTGAACTTGTTTCTGTCATCAGTGATATCTAGTATAAGACACAGTTTAGAAGGATGGGCAAAATACAGGAGTTGGGAGAAATGTATTGAAGTACTAAAATGGCAAATATGAGTTCAGAAAATTTATACAATATTACAGTTCTAAAACAGTTAAGGAAACTACACAAAAAACTGAAAATTGGGATTTTAATGCCCAATAACTACAATGGTGGAAAACAGAAGTAGATACTATACAGATATTTGGAAACTGCAGACTAGTTAAACTCTTTTTTCCATATCCCTATTCTGTAGATATTCCTAGCAAAGAAATAAATTAATAACTGTCAGGTTCCATATATGATTAAAATCCAAACAAGATGAAAAGGGAAATAAAAGACTTTCTGACCCCAAATCACCGCAGGGGTTAAAAAAAAAAGGAAGAAGAAGAAGCAGCAGAAATTGGCCTTCTCTACATCAGTTTCCATCACCGTTCTCTTACCTCCCTTCCCAATCCAGTCCCACAACAAAGGGCAGCAGAGCCTAAAAATAGAGCAGAGCTTAAGATTCATTACCTACGATCATTTCAGTTAGAGAATGGTGTGTAGCCCACTTAGAGCTCCCTTATGCCCTACTGAGCCCCACAACCCTACCTGTCCTGCCCAAAGTTGAAGTTATCTCAACCTTCTTGCCCTTCAAAACTATAGCTAACAGCTTTTTTCTTCTTATCTTCCCAAAATCCACTGAATATAAAACTGAATTTTACCTTCTCTGTTGAGAAGTTTTGAGCCAGCTCTGGCTGGCATTAAGCAATGCTGGACTGAGTATGCCAGTCTTCTAATAATGATAAGTGTCTGAGATGGCCAACCTGCAAATTTTGAAGTCACAAGGAAAGAATACCTCCATCAAAATATGTCAGGCAAAATTCACAAACAATTGACATTGAATGTTACCAAATTTTATGTAAAAGATTGCAAAGGGCATAAATTTAAACAACTCTGGCCAGTCACAATCGACAAAGGAAAAGTGCTAACAACACCTCTTTTCCTCTGTATTCTATTTTGCATAGTGTCATACATGCTTTTCATTTCTCTTCAGTGATTCTGGAAAGTGCATATGCTTAAAATATTTCAACAGTAGGCTGTTACCTATTCTCTTTTAATACCAATTTAAAAATTGAATAAGTTAATACAGTGGGATTTTTTATTTCACTGTAATTGGAACGCACATAAAAGAATGAGACTGTGTGATTTGAAAACTAGGACATTATACTAGAAGGCTTTTTGATCTATGTATTCTCATCAGCCTGTTTGCAAGAAGACAAGAGAGCATTAATGAAAACATGACATTAGAAAATAACAAGCGAAAATTTCTGACAGTAGGTCAGTTAGGACTGAGAATAGGAGGAGAATAAAATTGAGTCAGACTTAACTGGCAACACAATGTTCAGACAAAATCCCAGAGTTAATGATTACTCCTGACAGGCTGACGCTATGTAACCGACACATGGCATAAAAAAATATTAAAATTTAGTATTTTCTTTGCCTACCATATGCAAGCCATATTTTCCAAAATAACAATGACAAAACAAACCAAAACATTCCCCTCCCCCCAAATATGTAAATTTGCAGCTTATTTCTAAAATTACTATGCAAAATGGTCCCAAGATAATTGAATTTACAACCCCTGGAGAATAACATTCAAAATACCTTTAAGAGAGGTTATAAAAGGAGGCTTAAAATTTACCAGTTGTTTTAACCCTTCTGTATATGACTTATATTTTAAAATAAGAACTTCTAGTTTCTCCTCTACTTTAAAACCAGAAAATAGTGGTGGCATCCTAAAGTTAGAAAATCATACTTAAATCATACCGCATTCATTGCAGCATCTTGTTTTAGTTTATTGCTAGAGTCGATATATCTCACTAAGTGTTTCTTGACATAGATTCTAAGAATAATTTATTTTGGAAAGGATTTCTGGAAATTATCTCATCCATCCTCCTGCTCAAAGCTAACTTCCATAACTGGAAGTTAGGTTGTCTTACTCAGTACTATGTCCACTTAAGTTTTGCAAACTCCAGAAATGGATATTCCCTAACATCTCCAAGCAGTCTGTTCCAGTGCTTAATAATCCTTGTTACAGGATTTTGTTACCTTTGATTCTCCCTTGCAACCACTTGTGACCTCTACATTATATACTCTCACTGTTCACCCTTAAGAAGAATCTGACATAATGTCCTCTACACATGCTAGTGAAAGGCTGCAAACTTGCTCCCTCCAAACCTTCTTTTCTCCAGGCTGACAAAAAGCCTAGGTCTAGATCTAGTAACCTTGAGCAACCAAATATAGACTCTCAGCATCATCTCCAACAAGTCAAAAGATGTCCAATCTTTTGCAGGTAAAACAGCAGAGGCAAGGGATCTAAAGGCAAAAGGGCCATCGAAAAGCTCTTTTTGGGGCTTTTTCAAAGCCGGGAAAAGCAGTTTCTGAGCCGGGGACTGGCAGCTTGTGGGCAGGCTGCTGAGCTAGCATGGGCGGATCCAGCACCACCCACCCACCGTTGATCAGGTGATAAAAAGCTTGGAGGAGGGTAGTGGCTAGCCACTATCCACAGCCTGCAGGGCAAGGTAAGAGTGATTGTGTTTGCCCCGTGAGGTGCCACAGCTGTGTGCAGCTCGTTGGGCGGGGTGGTGAGCTTCTATCGGTGCTCAGGGCAACTTCCTGCGAGGTGCTGCAATCTAATCAAGCAGTGATGGTGGCTACTTGGAGAAGGAAGACTGTGCTCCCAGCACCCACCAAAATGGATATTGGCATCCAGGCCACAGGCTGTGAGGAATGCCACAGCCTTTCACTTACAACAGGGGGCAATGCTGACTTTAGCTGTGTGAGGTGTGAGGTTAATGACCTGTTCAGCTGGGTGGCACAGCTCCTATGTAAATATATACAAAACAGGGAAGTGATGAGTAGGTTAAGAAATATCAGGGAAAATGAGAGGGAAATTGACCAGTTTTTCAAACTGATCTCAACAAAACCAGAATAGGAGGTCTCTCTTAGAGTGGAGGATTCCATATCCCCTCATCAGCTAGTCCCCCAGCCTTCCTGTAACAGCCCACAAGAGCAGAGTCAATGAGAGCTAAACC
Source organism: Brachypteracias leptosomus (assembly GCA_013401335.1). Lineage (NCBI taxonomy): Eukaryota > Metazoa > Chordata > Aves > Coraciiformes > Brachypteraciidae > Brachypteracias > Brachypteracias leptosomus. The sequence goes on from VYZX01016218.1 coordinate 10,990, forward strand.
TCTCTCTATTATATTCCAAAAGTCATGGCAGTCTGGTGAAGTCCCCACTGACTGGAAAAGAGGAAACATAACCTCCATTTTCAAGAAGGGAAAAAGGGAGGAGCTGGGGAACTATAGGCCAGTCAGTCTCACCTCCATGCCTGGTAAGATCATGNGAGACCCCACCTGGAGTATTGTGTCCAGGTCTGGAGCCCCTGTTACAAGAAAGATATGGACGTGCTGGAACGTGTCCAAAGGAGGGCTACGAGATTTATTAGAGGACTGGAGCACCTCTCCTACGAGGACAGACTGAGAGAGTTGGGGTTGTTCAGTCTGGTGAAGAGAAGGCTCTGAGGGGACCTTATTGTGGCCTTCCAGTATCTTAAGGGGGCCTACAAGAAAGCTGGCGAGGGACTTTTTAGGATGTTGGGTAGTGGTAGGACTAGGGGGAATGGGTCAAAACTAGAGGTGGGTAGATTCAGATTAGATGTTGGGAAGAAGTTCTTGCCCATGAGGGTGGTGAGACACTGGAACAGGTTGCCCAGAGAGGTGGTGGAAGCCCCATCCCTGGAAATTTTTAAGGCCAGGCTGGATGGGGCTCTGAGTAACCTGATCTAGTGGGAGGTGTCCCTGCCTATGGCAGTGGGCTTGGAACTAGGTGATGTTTAAGGTCCCTTCCAACCCTGATGATTCTATGATTGAAAGGTACCAAGGGTCAGGACTGAGCAAGCCATTAGAGAAATGACAGGCACTCTCTGTTAACCCCTCTCCCTTCCCTAAAGAGGATGAGAAAGTGAATAAGGGAAAGAAATTTAAGGACTGGAGGAGAATACTAAAATTGCTTTAATGATAATAGTAATAATAAAATGAAATATATGTAAATATATACAAAATCAATATCAAACCCAGCCCTCCTAGTGGCAATTACATAACCGTCATCATTGGTGTTGTGGAGCAAGGACTGAGGGAGTCCCAGACTGGACTCAGCACCAGATGGGAATCAGATTCAGGAGCTGGATTCAGGAACACTCAGATTGGGATTGAAGGTAGAATGGGCCGCGTCCTCCTTGGATGTTGGTCATTGAAGAAGAGAGCTTGACCCTTGTGATCCCTCAGCTTTATACTGAATATGACATATATGGAATGAAATACCTTATTAGCCAGTTTGGTGTCACCTGTCCTGTACGCTCCTCCTCACAGGTGCAGCCTCTTACACTCTACACCCCCAAAGTGGCACACAAGATTTAACAGTGACCTTGGTTTACACAGGAGCAAGTATAAACAAGAGCTTTTCTGCAAACCAGTCCTTGATAGTAACTGTTTACACTGAGTGTTATCACTTCTAGAAGCAGACATTGCCTGTGAAAATATTCTATCAACTTCAGAAAGTGTAGTTAGTTAGAAGGGACTTAGCTGAAAATTAAAATTTCTGAACAGTTAGTTCTGTGCTAACTCAAACCAGAACAAAAGGTTTTTAAAGTATCTAGTCCAATGTCTACTCCGTCCACCACACAAAGCATAACAATCTTTATGAATACCCTATGGAAAAATCCAAATGTACTATAGGAAAGATCAAAACTCTATAACCTATGAAAAGGTTACTCCATGTAACCTGTGAAAAGAGTATAAAATAAGATTTAATTTCCTCTGTTCTTGTAATATATTTTTCCTTTGCTTTGAGTCCTGCTGTCCAAAGAGCAGAAACAGACATCTCTGTATATTAGTGAGGAAGAAAAATAAAGCAAACCAAGGTATTCTCTAGACTGAGGTAATTTTCACCTGACTTAAGTATCACCTTCAATCTTATCAGCAGTAGAATAAGAATCACCAACCTGATCTTTCTTTTTATAAGTAGCAATAAAAATAGGAGAGCAGTCTGCTCTCAGATGTCCAGGTATGGTTAATTTCTATTCAGAAGCATATAAAAGGACATCCGCAAAGTTATTTTTCCTCCTAACTAGAATTATTCTCTTCTGGTCCCTGAAAACTGACAGCAAGCTACCTGAAATATTAAATTAATAAACATAAATTTGTTGCAAAAACCTCAGTCATGGAAAAGATCATCTTCAAAATTGCTACTGTGTTTTGAATTCGTGTAGGCTTCATTAATGAACCTGTGCTAGTAAAATTTTTCTTTTGTAATAAAGTTAATTCATACAATCTTAATAGTTTTCAGAACTGGGAATTATTTTGTTGAGTTTATAACCTGCACAAGGCAAAACCCATAATATACTAACAGAACAGCTTTACTCTTTAATAAGATTCTTTGTTAAAGATACTAACCCTATGCAGTAAAGGTATCAAATGTATTCATGAAGCTGTTAAAGAAAATGAAAAATATAGTCTTGTATCTAAAATATTAGAATGTACACTGTTACCTTAAAAAGACTACTATGGTCCTAAAAATATTGCTAATGGTGACTGACTGGAGTAAGGTCAAAAATATTAATGTCCTAAGTAAATAGAATGGAAACCTCTAATTTATTATGTGTTTATAGAGTAGTCCATCATAATTTAATGGGAGCAATACAATTCATATTTTTCATGTACTGTGTAAAAATGTAATTATTTTGATGAATGATTCTTAAGGTATCCATAAGTGCTATTGATTTTGCAGGAGATGTGATGCAAAAGTGATTTTTTCTGGGTCATTCAAAACAACTAAATTTAGACAAGAATATTTAAGTTTCATTTGTTTAAAAATATTAGGGCAAAGTCAAGTGCAATAACTCAACAAGTTCCTCTTGTTTATAAATTTAAGTGAAAGTCTAAAACTGGAAAAACTTTCCATCTGTAATCACCTAGGTTTTTTTCCTCAGCAATGCTAAGATCCTTCCTGAAAGCATTTTACATGAAAAAACCCCAACCCAAACCAACCAACCAACCAACCAAAAATCAAAGGAAAAACCAAGCATTCCCTCTTCTATTGCAGAAAAGTGGTTTGGATTACTTTACGGAAGTGTGTCAAAGCATGGCTACTCAAACAAATATTTGCTTCACTTATTACAAGCAATACAATCTTTTTATATTTATTACATCTGCAGCTCTGATATTAAAGATAATGGAGTTGGACTTGGAAGAAATGGTTTTTTGTAAGTCTAGGTAGAAAAACATCATATAGATTAAAAAACAGACAGTATCAGAAATGAGATGTTTGGTCCTCAGAGGGAGTTAATCTTGAACATTTAACATTATTGGAAATAATGTCCAAGAAGATATAAGGCACTGAGTTTTGACATAACAGAAAACCAAGGAGAAATCTCCAGTCTTAAAACAGATGTTCATATAAAGCCACATATATTTTACTTGCAAATAAAGGTTAAGATTAAAAAATGAGGGCTTCAGCAGAATTGCAAAATGTTAATATTTTTCCCCTGAGAAAATGGTATCTTCAGTATGCCATGTTGTCCCAGAACTTAACTAAAAACTCAACAGCTCACCAGAAATCAATGAATGAACTGAAGCTGCTGTTCAGCTGAAGGGCATCACAGCTATAAAAGTTCTCTCTGAGAGGTGATGGTGAGAAGTAATATATACTCAAAGTCGCTACTTTGCAAACTATCTACAAAGTCACTTACAATAGCACTTTTGTCAACTAGAGCTCTAAGTCTTTTCACAGCATCATTATCAAATTTAGCAAGATTGCAGTGCTGTGGAGGACTTGACAGATGTGGATTAATCATCTACCCAAACAGAAGATTATATTTATAAGTTGTCTTATTTTGAAAAAGAGCTTAATATTTATTTATGTTCTTTTTAATTGTTTTGCTCATTAGTTAGTTTTATCCATTTCCTAAGTAACAAGTTACACATGGGTCATTTTAAATAATTATTTGTTTATGTCCTTATTCCTTTAAACAAATGGTAAATATTTATCACTCTTGCTTTTCACCAGGTAATACTTTGGATACACAAGAATTATTTTATTCTAGTCTTGGGACTTAAACATTATCTCCCTGCTGTCACTGACTATATTTAACCAACTCAGATTGTTTCAGAAAAATAATTGCAATTCCCAGCTATTAATTTTGGCTTCCAAAGCCATTAACATAAAATCACTTTGTTAGTCCCAAAATCAAACCTTTCTAGTGTCCTTACAAAAGCATTTGCATTTTACCCCCATACAGAGTTATACTGTACTATTAAAGAGGATTACAAAACTGATTCAGTCATGCTCCCTTATGTACTGGGTTTTCACTTCCTCTGGTCTCACCTAGATTTGTTTGATCTTTTTATTTGTATTCATCAGCCCCTTTAGCAAGTCTGATCTCTCTGCCAATTTCTAAGCCATCTCCAGAAGCCTTTGCTTCTGCTTTCTTGTTTGTTTCAGTTTACACTAGGTTTCATCTTGACAACAGTAGCCTTGTAAGGTGAGTTTTCTCTTTTGTGATTTATGGGCCAGTTTTGGTAACATCCTAAAACAACAGGAACATGCCACAAAAAAAAAAAAAAAAACCCAAAAAAAAAAAAAAAAAAAAGAAAAAGTGAAAAAGTAGTCACAACAAAAACAAACAAGTAATGCCACTAACCCCTTAAACTACATAAAGAGGATATTTGCACATAAGTATGAATGACACCAAGTATCGAATACTATCAGCATGCTTGTCAGCAGTTAATTTATGGACAAAATAATATTATGCTTATGATGCTACTTTTAATATGTCACTACTACTTTTGCCTTGCAATTGACCCCCAAGAATTGTTATGTTTAGATGTTATATTTCATATAATTTTAAATCTAATTCTTATTTCTCTAACTTTCATTATAAGTATCCCCAAAATTGCAATCCTGTTCTTCAAACTAAAGACATGAAAATAGTTTGGCACTTCTTTTCCAACTTTCACATCTTCCTTGTACATACACAAGTACATATATTTTTTGTTTGTTTAATTTAGGATTTATTATCTCTTCTATTCTTCACAAAAGTCTTCCCTCCTCCAAAAAAAGCTTTACCATGACTGCACACCCTTGATTTTTATTCTCTCTTAAGGCATTTTTCATACAAGAATGGTAATGATAAGGTACATATTCAATTAAAGTGCTCTTAGAAAATACTGTTCTGTTTGTGGAGGAGAAAAAGTCATCTTTCTGCATCTTGCACTAGAAAATTAAACACATGCTTTCAGAATAAAAAATGTGGCAACATAGTTGTAAAGTTGTCTTATCTTTTGAACTGAAATCATTACAATTATTATTAGTCACCCAGAACTAGTCTTCAGTATTGAAATGAATTTCCATGAGATTTGTCTTATTTTTCATACACCTGTAAGAGGTTGCCCAGATAATGGTACTTGGATGTAAACACACAATAAACTCCCTAAGGTTTAATATTAAAAATATGTTAAATGTAAACTATAACAGCATGTTAAACTCTTTAGAACTTTATTATTAAAAAGTGGAGTTATTGATAATTACTTTATATGCACACAATCAAACATAATTTAGATTCTTAGGGAAATGGGATAAAATGGCCTTAATTGGTCACTTAAATGTGTAAATATTCCATCATGTAAAGTCTTTTTCCAACTCTAGTAATCAAAAAATCTTTGAAGATGTTATTGTTTTATATGGAAATTCTTAAATATAAAGATTTAACACTTACAGATGGAGGGGCAAGCAAAATTTGCTTTTCAAACTTCAACTAGCATTTGTAGGGCTTGCTGCTGAACACATCAATATCATTCAAGGTTATCCTTTTTTAAAATACCTGGAACCAAACTATTCTAACCAGAAGCCTAATCTATGAGCTAGATCTCTATTAATGATTAGTTTTGTGATCCAATTAATTCAGTCACATGCAACACATATAGTTTCTAGATACACCAGAGGCTGAACATTCAAAAGGCCAAACATAATAGATATCCAAAATAGCACCAGACTATGACCAAACTCATAGAAGTTGGAAGCTGTACATTTGCTGAAACATTCTGATCCTTTTACTGCAGGTGTCTGAAATTAGAAGTGTATATCAAGTGAAATATTTTATTCAGCTCAAAACAATTTTTAGTATTTTCTTTTATCATGAATTTTTTGTGTGTACCTGATTGATCTAAACAAAAAACTTTGACCAATTAACAAGAGTCATTCTGAACAAATACATAAATTGATGAAAAGCCTTAATCCTAGAATAAAGCTTTGACCAATACTAGACTTCTACGTATGATATGAAGCAGAAAAGTCATAAAATATGGACCAAAATTCTGCTGTTTTACCAGCTATTTTTGTTTACAGGATACTCATGTGCTACTCCCAGCACAATGGTCAGTACAGGTTGCTATAAACAGTGTTTCATAAAACAAAATTATTCTGTTTCTAGGTTCTAGATAAAAAGCTGAAAAATGTTATGTTAGTATTATTAATGTTCCCTGGAGGATACAGCTTGTAGCTGAGAAAATAGAAAAATCATAATTTCATTTTCTTATTAAATAATCAACTACAAAACTTACAATGTTTAGAAGTATCAAAAAAGAAATTTTCATCTCTATAATAGATAGTAATGATATAAGATATAAGAAATATTATATTCTTTTATCATAATAATAGTCTATAAACAAGTACTTTATGATGTCTGTTGCATGAAATGTTCATCTTGCATACATAACCATCTATGAATCTCCCAAAATTTGCTAAAATTTTGAAAAAATTTTAAATGCTATTAACTTTTTCATTATCTTTAAAAAACAGATATTAGCAACTAGGCACTGTAAAGCAGTTTAAATCTGCATATATAGGACAGAAGCCTAAACCTGAATCTACTGTGATATGTGAGGTACATCTAGGCCAATATCTGTTTCAGGAGATAAATTATAGCCTTTTTAGACCTTTGACTTTTCAGAAACTAAAAGCTGAATGTCTTGCAAAGGTCCAAATGTACTTCTGTCTGGCATGATCAATTATTAGAAAGAACCAGCACTTAAAAATTAATTATTCTAAATCATAAGATGGTGTCATCTTTTTCATGAAGAGCAAAAAAAAGCTAAAATAGATTATGAAGGATTATTTCTTTCTTCTGATTTTATTAGTGGTTTTGTAATCCTTCAAATTTTGCTTTCCTGGAAATAAAATTTGGTTCATCATTTTGTATTTCTCCTTTGAAGTTTCAGATATTTGCCTCTATCAGAGAGAGCAGATCATACAAGATGAATCTCTAGTCTGATCTAATGTTGGAACTATTTTTTATGTTATCAGTGTCACTGCTAGAAAGTGAATTTATTAAAGGCTGGAGGAATCATGCAGGAAAAAAAAAAAAGAATGCAAGTTGGTTAATGTCAGAAGCCAATAAACTAATAAAAGAACCATTTATCAAGATATTCAAGGGCAAGGTAACTGGGGAGTACATTTTGTAGTTAAGGAAAATCTTCAGTGGGATGATCAAACTACAAGGAGGTAACTTAGGTATTCCAAAATCCAAGAGTAAATTCTTAGCTGTGGAACTAAACAACTTAGATTAAAACCAAGCAGTTAAAACCCTTCCAAAAAGGTTAACTTTGATCAAGACTTCTTTGTTATACCTGATGAATCTAAACAGGGAAGGAACCAGAGAAACTAAGTTGCAGGGTACAAAATAACTTTCTGAGCCTTTAGTGCTAATAAGTTGTGATCTTAAAATATAAAAATGTGAAAGAGAAAGTGATGTTAGCACCTAATATTGTTCACACAACATTATTTGTTAATGACTGGAGCTGATATTTGGAAAAGAGTGGAATCAGTCACAAAACAGAATCATAAATGTATTCATAGAGACTGAATGTCCCAAGTCATCCTGATCACTTTTCTGGTGCTGATACAAATGCAGAACTACAAGAAAGGCATGCAGAACATCTATCTGGATTTCTCAAAATGTATTTGATACTATGTCACAGCATATCCTATGGGGAAATTAAATCAAATTGGTTTGGAGAGAAACAGAATTAAACAAATCAAATGCTGTCTGTCTAACTCAGGAGAGGGTAATTATAAATAGTACTTCTATCTAGATGAGGAAATAATGTCCAGCACTGTTCCCCACAGATGCCCTTGGGGTCTTATTTTATCCAATATCTTTACTCTGAAAATTTATAAAAGCAGGGATAAGTAGTTGCATTCACAACTACTGAGTACTTATCCCCTTGTTGGAGAAACCCCACACCATTATTCACACCCTGACAACCCCATCTGTATCCACACTGCAGGTCCTTGGGCAATAATTCTGGAGTAGCTCTCTGAAGATGCAATGTAGACATGACAGGAATGTGCTACCTTATTTGCCTTGTTAGAGGCTGAACAAGTTCTTGCGTGGCTGGCACCACATTAACTCTGTTGTACAAATGACTTTGCCTGTGCCATGACAACCTTCTAAAAACCCAAGGCAATTTTCTTCCCAAACTGGATAAATGAAAGGATCTATGACAGGATCCAACAGACTACCAACATTAACATCCCAAAGCACTACTGCACATACTTCATTGTCTTGCAGGTCACTAAATATGGGTATATTTGCTATTACTGGGCACAGATAGCAGGCTATGGTGGGTCCCAGGGTGCGGCTGGACTGATCCTTGCCCTGAACAGGGCTGAGCTGAGTTTACCAGGCACCACATGGCTGAGTGCCCAATGGTCAGCCTGTCTGACCTACAGCTCTGCCTCTGGCCTCGTGAGAGCTGTGAAGCAGCTTTCATCTCTTCCCTGGGGACAGAGGAAAACGAGCAGACAGTAACTGGAAAACATAAAAAAAGAAAGCCAAATGAACTCTAAGACTGAAACAGTGTAATACACCAATATCACATTTTGTGTGGCAAAGAATAGAAAGTAATTCCCACCACAAACCTCTGGCTCCTGCCATCAGAATGATGTCAACACATCTTATTTCCCTACTCCCTCTTTCTTCTTGAAGAAGCCTGAATCTGCCAACTTTGGGATTTCGATGAACAACTGTTATATTCACTGGGAGGGTGAACATAACACCAGAGAAAAGGGAGCAGGAATTACTATATTTTTGTAGCACTTTCAAAGGTATTACTAATGAGGTTTTCCCCTGTTAATTTAGACTGTGAGTGCTTGCATTACTTTAATTGAATTAATAATTTGGCCTATCAGACTGTTAAAACATTAATTTGGCTAAAAATAAAATTCTTAGATCCATACAGGTAGTGTGCTCCCCCTTGCCCATAACAAGATTTGAGTACAACAGCCTTGTACTCTTGCTGCAGACCATCTCTGAAATTGATGTTATTGCTGGGCCAGCCTTCACTAGTTGGTGGGAGTGGGTATGGAGGCAGTGCCCAGCAAGTCCTTCTGCCCATATTTATAATGTTCTAAGGCTCAAAACAGCTATAAGGTATACAAATGCACTTCAGCTGGCAGAAACTAACATACTCACATCAATCAAGATCATCCAGGCTTCAACATTTCAGGACCATTTGCTAACATTCCTAAAAAATCTTGTTCCTGAAAGGCACCCTGTTGCAACTGTTTGTGGAGTAAGACCACCAAATTTTTTTCTCATACCTTTCTCTCTCCAGGCCCAGGCAGTATGAGTTCATGAAAGACAGGTCCTGTTTGAAGAACCTTATCTCCTTCTGTGACAAGATGACCTGCTTAGTGGATGAGGGAAAGGCTACGGCTGTTGTCTACGTAGACTTCAGTAAAGTCTTTGACACTGTTTACCACAGCATTCTCGTGAAAAAAAACTGGTTATTCATGGCTCGGATGGGTGTTTGTAATGCTGGATAAAACACTGGGTGGACAGCTGGGTCCACAGAGTGGCAGAAAATGGAGATAAATCCATCTGGCAACTGGTCACAAATGGAGTTCCCTAGGGTTCAGTATTGGGGCCACTTCTATTCAATATCTTTATCAACGATCTTCATGAGGAAATTGAGAGCACCTTCAGTAAGTTTGCAGATGACACCAAGTTGGGTGGGAGTGTTGATCTGCTTGAGGGAAGCTCTCCAGAGGGACCTAGACAGGCTGGATCAATGAGACAAGGTCAATTGTTCAATAAGGCTAAGTGCTGAGTCCTGCACTTGGGCCACAACAACCCCATGAAGTGTTACATGCTTGGGGAAGTGCAGCTGGAAAGCTTCTTGGCAGAAAGGGACCTGAGAGTACTGATCAACAACCAGTTGAATACGAGCCAGCAGCGTGTCCAGGTGGCCAAGAAAGCCAACAGCATCCTGACTTGTATCAGAAATAGTGTGGCCAGCAGGACTAGGGAAGTGATTGTGCCCCTGTACTTGGCACTGGTGAGGCTGCACCCTGAATACTGTATTCAGTTTTGGGCATCTGTTTTGCCAATCACCTGGCTCAGCATAAAGGATACAAATACCAGCAGCAGGCATAAGCTTATTTTATTGTCTAATTCCAGAAGATACAAAAATGATAGAATATGGTTAACAGCAGAGGGAATAAGCAAGGTAATAAATCTAACCATAGTAGATGATATAACAGAAGAAGGAATAAGCCAAGTCAGAAACTTGACCATAGTCATATGAAAGCCACTACAGTAGTTGCTGGGAAGATACATTGTCACATACGTTACCATTGTCCTGTCCGATTCCTTGTCCTGTCCCACAGCTGCTGGGGAGTCCTCGGTTGCAGCAAGAAGTCGGGGGCCTTTCCAGTAAGGGGGAAGTCCTATGCAGTGCATCCACCAGCAGGTCAGCTTCCAAAGTTTGCTGAAGAGGGACCAGCTTTTATACTGTTGAATAAACAACTCAGGTCACATAGGCAACCTTAAAAATAACTTCAAAAGCGGGACACCTGCTATTTTTCCTCCTTATTGGGTTCCATCCAAGGTTGGCCAAGTCTGGGAAGGAACTCAAAGAGGAGGTATCTCTATCTGTTTTGGTTTTAATCACCCAGTTCTCAGGATAGCTGTGTGTCTGTTCTCACAGCTAATCAGCTAATTTCCCAGCAGAGAAAAATCGTCTGCTGGTTTCAGTCACAAACACGCATTGTCCAGTTCTGAGATTCATCCATATGCCAACTTTAACTGAGGGCCTATTGCTCAGGCCCTAGCACTTCAGCACCTTAATAAAAGAAAGAAATGAAGGTGCTGGAGTGGGTCCAGAGAAGGACAATGAAGCTAGAGAAGGGCTTGGACAACAAGTCTTATGAGGAGTAGCTGGGGGAACTGGGATTATTCAGTCTGAAGAAAAGGAGGCTGAGGAGAGACTTTATCACTCTCTACAACTACCTGAAAGGAGGTTGTAGAGAGGTAGGTATTGGTGTCTTCTCCCAAGTAACAAGTAATAGGACAAAAGGAAACAGCCTCAAGGTGCATTGGGGAGGTTTAGTTTGGACATTAGGATAAATTTTTTCACTAAAAGAGTTGTCAGGCACAGGAACAGGCTGCCCAGGGACATGCCCAATCACCATCCCTGGATGTCTTTAAAAGCTGTGTAGATGTGGTGCTTAGGGACATGGTTTAGCAGCAGACTTGTTAGAGTAGGGTTATGGTTGGACTTGATGATCTTAAAGGTATTTCCCAATCTAAATGACTCTATGATTCTATGAGACACAACCATGCACCTCAGTCTACATGATGCTCAAAACTGGGGATATGCAACAGAGAGATTTCCTTAACTTTTCTATAGAAGCTATATAGAATCATAGAATCAATATGGTTGGAAAGGACCTCTATGATCATCAAATCCAACCTTCACCCCAATATCTCTCTAACCACTAAACCATAGCCTCAAGTGCTACATCTACTCGTTTTTTAAACACCTCCAGGGATGGTGACTCCACCACTTCCCT
>VYZX01016218.1:23756-50742 GCA_013401335.1 Brachypteracias leptosomus
GTTAACCAGAATTGCTGATAAATGATGGAGAGAGGCTTGGCAAGTTCCTCTGCCAGCTCCCTTAGCACTCTTGAGTGAATCTCATCTGGCCCCATAGACTTAGTGTCCAATTGGTTTAGCAGGTCATCCATTACTATTTCCTGGATTATGAGGGAATTGTTCTGATCTCTATCCCTATCTTCCAGTTCAGGGGACTGAATACCATATGGATTCATGCACAGATGCATGGGGTTTGTTTCTAGCAGCAGCAGACAGAAAGCCTAGTCAATTTCTAGAACCCATTTGACACTTTCAGTTTTAAGCAAAAATCTTTTGTTTGAAGACTCTCTGCCACTCACATATTCTTTTAAAAATTCAGAATAATCTAAGGAGGGAGAGCAGAAGGAAGGATTTAGCTAACTATGATTCCATGTGCTTCCTCCATGCACTAGTCCTTTGCCTGCTGAAAAATCCAGGACCAACTCTTCAGTCCTCCCATGGCCCCATTTCATTTCTTCTCTGACAAAAACATAACCAAATGCTGCTTTGGATCAGTTCTTCCTGGCTTTCATCTGTGTGTTGCTAAATAACAATGTTACTCTGATGTCCCTTCAAGTTCAAGCTCTCCAGGAGGGATTCAACAAAATTCAGCTTCCTGTAATCCAGCTTCAAGAATTACTTTTCCACTCCACCCCTAAAATGCTCTTTCTTACTGCTGTGAAACTTCTTAAGGAACCTTATAATCTTTTAAGGCCTTTTATTACATCCCTTACCATTTCCTCTAGACAGCTTCTGTTGATATTTATTTTCAACTATTTCAGTGCTTAATGCTTTTCATTTCTCTGTATCTATCCTACTCTCTGCTCCTAATCCTCTAGTTTAACACCTTGCCCTAAAGAAGTGTAAATGGGCTGCATCTTGTTTGTCTGAGGGGACACTGAGCTAATTTTTCTTAAAATGTCAGGGGCATGTGCAAAACCAGTGAATGTGTAACCTTTAGAAACATCTAGAGGAGTACTTTACTCTTGTTGGACTGTTTTATTCGAAGCATAGTTTATAAATGTTTGGGATTTTTTTATAATAGTGTCACCTGAGTTCTATAAATAGGGTTTAGAACACTTAAATACTTAGTAATAAGACAAATGTTCATCTTCACAGATAATGTATCATTGTGACAATAAAATATGCTTAGGAAGGATAGTGAATGCTGATAATCCATCCTGATCCCAAGATTTTAAAACTTAGTATGGAACAAGTTTCTTACAGTGATATGTAAAATCTAATTTTTTTTCAAGTTTATTTAAAAAGTTATTCTATCTCTTTTCCACATCTTGGTTTATTTTGCCTTTATTTTTAAAAGAAATTAGGCTATCCATTAAATTTACTCCCTCAATGGAAAATACAATTACAACAGAATATTTTTTCATGGTGAATTTGCAGATTTATAGGCACTTGAGGGGTCCAGAGGTCTAGCTGTAAGTTTGTTTGGAATAAAAATAACACGTTCTTTGTAAAATAGCTCCTATCTGTTTTCCAGCCTGAATCTAAACGCTATCTCAAGTTCTGCGCTATTTCTCAGTTCCAACCAACTTAGTACATTCAAATTTGCTTACTCTGAAACTGTTGGAAACTCTATAAAATGGGAGATGTAACTTTGTTGGCTTTGTTTTTGTTTCTGTTTTGTTTTGCTTTTTTCCTTGAATACCCTCTGTGAAACTAAAAACTAAAATTTTCACTTCACTTCACAAAAAACCCCATAAATACTATATAAAGTTTTAAGAATCAAACTATAGTTTCCTCTAAAGGAAGCTGCCAAAGCCAACTCCAGAATGCTCAACCAGCATACAAATGTAGTCACAGAACAATATATAACAACATAACATTGTTTTAAGAGTGCCATGGAGAATACAAACAGATTTGACTTAGTTGCTCACAGTTGATATAGGACCTGGACTTACAATACTAAAAAAAAGGAAAGTATTCATCTCCCTCAAACTTTTCTCTATAACCCTTAAGTTTAAATTGTCTGCATCATAATACAGCCACTTTAGGCCCCTTGTGGTTTATGGTAACTGGCAAGCACAGACAGCATCAAATACCAAGTTCCTGTTAAGTCAAGAGGTCCCCAAAAGAAAGTGTTTGCTTTCAGATTATTTCTTCCCCAAATAGAGTATTTTACAAAATTATCCAGATTTTAATTTGTGAGAAAATGAAACACAAATGTTATAAAAACTCAAAGTGAGCTCTTCTTTCCTTCTTTTGCTAGTCATGAATCTTATTTTCCTCAAACTGTTGTTAGGTGGATTTCTTTCAGCATCATCTTCCAGTTAAATTTTTACTCAGTTAGTTTGGTATTTCATTTCATATGTTTCTTGAGCAAACTTTCTCTCAATTGCAAAGTTCTGCAAATTAGCAAACTGGCTGAAAACAAGACCATTAATGATATCTGATTTGCATTAATTTAGTCATAAATTATTGATCACATCAATAGACTCAGTAAAAAACCCTTACTTTATTATGCACCATATACAATTGCTATAAGGTAAAATAAACCATTATTTTAATATATCCTGTATTGTAACTTTGTGACAGCCATAATACTTCTTCACTCTGAACAAGTACAGTTTATTAGATCTCATAGAGAGTTTGATCTAAGCTAAGATATAGCTTGGTTTGGCCACAATGAGGATCCAAAGGCTTATTGCTAGAAATCTCACAACAGGGTACAAGAGAATGAAAGGGGATGGGTTTTTTCTAAAATTTTGTGTAGTGTAGCAGTATTTGCTTTCTATATTAAGAATCTTCACTGATGTTCTTTTACTCAGGAAAAAATTATTTAAATTTATGTGCTCCAGGCATTGTATAATGAATTATTATACTTTCTAAAATATACATCTAATACCTAAAATGTCTTACAGCACAATCTCTCTATTATAGATCTGTATAATTTTGTATTTCCATTCTATCATTACTTCTCATTTTAATTATATATATTCAGCTTTAGAGAAGCTCAATTTTTTTTTCCTTCTTTTCTTTAGGATATATTTAATTAGTTTAATTCAAACTCATGCCCTTCTGGCATCATCATTAACACAGACTTAGTATAATTAGTGTTTTAATATATAATAAATAATCCTGTATAAGTCAATTTTTCACATTACTCCTTCCCTTTTAACAACAAACCTATAAACCTATTTTCTATGCATGTGCTACTTTTTTTTTTCTTTATTTCTTCCCAAGTTTAACTGATTAGAGAGCAGAACACAAAATATTAATCGAATATTCTTTCAACTCATTTTGACCTTATTGCACTTATTTCATAGTGTTTTGTATCGTGTTCAACAGCAGCTATCAAAGTGGTTGACTGAAGCATCTATTTGTAGATAAACAACTCCATGTCTCTTAAAGGACATTTAAGGATTTGAGCTCTTGAATTCTAAATTATTAACTTACTTTTAAATTATTTGTAGTCCCTGGAAGTGAAGAAAAATCTCAAATCTCAGATTTTAAAAAAAACTTTCACCCATGTCTTTTCACCTCCAAATCTACATACTGCAAGCATTCAAACTGAAAGTAATACTAAATTTTTTAGTATCTTTATAACCTAATCCATAGGTCTCATAAAAAATCAATCCAACAAAATTAAAAACAAACCTTTTGAAATAAAATGAGAAATCATCTCAAGTATAATTTCAAGGCTAAAAATAACCTCTCCATTCAACTAAAACAGAATTTCTACCTTTAAATGTGGTCCCAATGTCAACAGACAGCAGAAGGATGTAAATGTTTTGCAGTTAAGATAAAATTTTACACTGAAGCCAAATTCCTTAAATCAACATTAAATTTCATAAAGAAATTACTACAAAATTTATGCCACTTAAATGAAACAGACTAATTTTCATGTTATAATGAGCTGTGACCTTTCAGAAATGAGTTAATTGGTAAGTCCAGTTTCTTTCAAGAAAAGAAAGGAGAGGAAAAAAAAAGACCACAATAGCTACAAATGCACTACCTATATCTTTTGTTGAATGAACACATTAAAAAGAATGTGGCAGGTTATATTTCAAAAATTATAAGCACCATTATATGTTTATATATAATTCTGTGATGCTTTTATTTTTTTCTATGTTTATTCTTTCATGGAGAGATGATATACTATTCCTCCTTCATATTTTTAATAGTGTTTTCTGCAAATTTTTCTTTGTCATGCATAATTCTGTGAATGCATGCATAACTCAATAACACTTAAGTTTCTTACACTTTAGAATACAGAACTATGTCATTATGTCCCAGTAACTCCCTTTGTGAAACTGCCAGCATAAAATAATAAGTAATAATAATTTCTGTCATTTAATCCTTCTCTGTTAATTTTATTAATTTCAGTTATAACACCAATAAGTCACTGATGTTTATAACAGAGACTTTGCTATATTTATTACCTCTGCATAAAAATTAACTTGTGTATAATATCCATCTGAGATTTGAAAACCATTCCAACACATGCCATGGATCCTTTATCTCTAAGTTGGAGACACCATTATTGTTTTAAAATATTACTGCTTTTTTCAGTTGCTTCTCTGTATTCTGATATGCTTTTACACTTTAGCAATTAAATAAATAAAAAAATAAATGAAAAAGAGGAAAAATGAAGCTAGGCAGGAAGAAGATGTACTAAGGAAAAAAAAGTATATATTGTTCCATTTTTTTATATAAACAGAAAGAAGGACCTTCAATTGGTAAAGAAATATGATTATGTTCTGAACACATTTTGATCAGTCTGATTGAAAAATGTCTGATAACACCCAGAGCAGATGCAATAGAAGGAAAAATATAATGAAAAACTTGCCATACATGCATATGGATTGGAGGCACAATAAAAACCCTAAGGTGTTGGAAATACTTCAATGTGTAGATTAATGAAAAAAGGTTTACACATCAACACCTTAACTGTATTTTATTTTTTGTGGGACAGAGAGGAAGATAACGGTCATGAAAAAACAATATTTTGAGTAAAATGTGGGTTGATAACACTGACTCTAGGAAAAAGTAGTTTTAATTAATTCTTGTTTACTTCATATAGTATTTATTGACAAAATCTCTAATGCAATAGAAGTGCACACTCTCAAAAAAACCCCAACATATTAGCATATTTAAGCTTTGAGTTTTTTCAAAATATATTCACCGCTTTCCAGAGATGATATTTTCAAATAATTTCAGTGGACTGTGTCTATGAGAGATTTTATTTTCTTTCAGAGTATGCACTTCTACAGGGAGAGAAAAATAAAAAAGAGTGATAGAAGAGGAAAAAGTAAAAAGGAAAAAAGAGTGTGATTATTTTGAGCTAAAAATATTGTAAGTCTGATCCTCATGATAAAACATATTTTGGGAGAAAATATGGAAAAAAGGAATGAAATGCAGAGAATATAAAATAAGAGTTATATTTGTTCTCAACAATGCACAATTTTAGAATTTCTTAACTGTCAGTTGACTGGATATTGCGACAATGATTTTATGTCGATTTCATTGTCATTTTATACCAAATTTTCTGAACTTAAATGTGGAGAGGTATCTCCATAAGAATGCACATGTGAGCAAATCCAGACTCGATGGTGCCAGCAAAGACACAGAAGGACGACCACGTGCGGCAGTGACACAGCAAGAAAAAGGAGGCAGAAGGCGGAACTAAGGGCGGCGCCTTGAGAGCAGTGCCTGGCCAATCAGGAGATGTTGCCTAGCGCCTGGTAGAGTTTGTTACCAATCAGAATTGTGCTTCCAGCGCGTGGTCAGCGCTGGTGGGTATATAACGAGTGAGCTTCGGGCAAATAAACTGCAGTGCTTGGATTACATTAGTCCGTGTACGCATTGTCCATTGATCTCCCTCCACGCTTAAAAAGAGAAACACTAAGAAAATCTGTTAGAAGTTTAGGTGTAAGAAATATATTTAAGATCTTTATTGCAAAGCTACTTCTTATTGACTGTTTTGAGGATTGTGTTAAAGAATATATCAATAACTAAACTAAAGAAGCTTTCAAAAAATGATAGCTAAGTACTTCTATATTTTGAAAGTAGGCTTATTGGTTCTTTGTGTATGTATTATGTGAAAAGTCCGAAGTACAGGTATGAATCAAAAATGTTAACATTTTGTTAAAACATATTTCTTTCCTGATTAATAAAAATAATCTATCTTTATTAAAAAACCCCCACGTTTATGGTTTTAATTCCCTTTCCTATTTTACTCAGTAATTCTTAAAAGCAAAATGAATATAACACCCTGAAGAAATAATCAGAAGCCAATATTCCTTCAGCATTATATTGCAACTTTCAGAGTCTGGATTCCTTTGCTTATTTTCTTTTCCTAGCTCCATGAGTCTCTCACTTTTGGCTAGACTATGGTCCAATCCCAGTGGAAGGAAGAAGTCCCAATCAATACTCCACAAAAACTTAAGTAGGTCTAATATTCAAGTTTTCCACTTTTGAAATATAAGCTATAAATCAGAAGCTGTTGTTCAAAAGCAATGTAAGATTTTTTGCTTTTACTTGACTATCCTCTTACTGGGATAGCATTAGCTATGAATATGCCTAAATTGCATGGGTTATTCAGAGTTTATTAGAGATGAAGGAGGTTTAGCACTGATTTTGTTTTTCAACAGATGGAATTACCTTTCTTCCATAAGAAATAGGTGAAGTAAAAGCAAACAATATATTAGAGAAAACAATTTGTATTGTAAGTATCTGTTTTGTTTAATTTGGAAGGGTTGGCATCTTGAACCATATTTTAAAAAACAATTGATATTGACACAAACCAACACTTTTATTGAAAAGAAAGATTGAAACAAATAAGAAAATCGTCTGCTGTTTCTCATTCCTAGATGCTTTTTCTCTTCTCTATCCTTCCCCTTTTTTGCCACCACAAGTTTCTGTGAATTTACCTGGGTTAAACTAGTCCACAGAAAAGAAAAACTTCATTTTAAGATGGATCATCTTCCTCATCCATTTCTTTATGCAGCCCAGGCTGGCATAGTGATGGAAGAAACATGAACTCTTTCTGCAGCAGTACTGGTTTAAAACATCTGTGAACCTCAACGCAAGTACTGAGGCTATCACAAATAGGTAAAAGAAGGGAAATGTGGTACCAGAAGCATACCAACACTATATCAATAGTTCTGCATGTTTTAAAATTAAATTGTTTTTGTGATTATGACTAGTTCTACATAGGTTGAGACAATTCCCTTTTTTATTAATACTTTAGAATCCTGTTTTTATCAAATACAATGGTGTAACTATGTAATATGCAGTAACAATTCTTAACTGATAATCACATTGACACTAATAATTAATTATGATATAACTGCATTGTCATTATATGGATCTTCTTAGTGAAATCGAAAAGACAGAACTGTATTCAGTACGCTATTGTAAATGTATATCTACAGTTGTAATGCAAAGGCAACCATTGGGATAGATGCCAGATTTTCAGTCTTGAATAACCTTCAGGAAGAATGACTAAGGCTCACATCTTCAAAAGAGAGTACTGATGGCAACAATGAATGCATAGAAACTCTTGTATTGTTAAAAATCTGATCTCTGGAAAAATCCACAGCCCTGAAATAAGCACTGGACTGTGTGTTGGACAACTGATCAGGATTATGTGCCTTGGTAAACAAAAGCCAGCATTTTGAGTGAACAAACCTACACTATTCAACACAGTTCACGAGAACCATATACCTTAAATTCAAGGGACAGGGAAAGATTTCTTTTTCTGTAAGTCATGCTCACATAGGACATCCATTCTTCCCTTCATATAAAGATCCAAGAATCCTCTTCTGAAATAAATATTTCCAATTTTTGCTAGGGTCTTATGCAAAATACAGCATCTCTGAACTCTCTGAGATACACCAGTCTTTAATAGAATTGTGCTATAAGCAATCTGAGTGAGCCAGATTATAGATAATTCTCCTTCCTTACAATCTCTTCCTTCTGTTTACTCTCCTTCTAAGCCTTCTCTCTACCATTTCAACTCAGGGTGGAAAACATAAAGATTGAACAGTTAAAAACCCAGTTTTCTTGTTAATAATCAACACTATGTATATACACAATTGTATTTCTGACCCCATTAAAAGAAAAAAAAAAAAGGATCAGGGAGTAACCCCACGTCTTGAAGTACAGCAGTAGGAAAAGTTGTACTACTTCCTTTTTTTCCTCTTTATCACCTCCTCAATCTCATCTTAACAAATCTATTGTTGAATACACATCAAGGATTTTTATTCCTGTCTCTTCACCACTCCTACCACCTGAGGTGATTATTGAGAGCTACCTATCCAGTATGGATGCCCTGGCCAACAGATTGTAAACTCTTATTACAAGTTATCATTACTCCTATCCTAATTCACTTTGCATAAAGGAGCTAATGGTTCATTGAACCAGAAAGGACAAACAGATAACAAAAGAGGTCATACCATTCACTTAGAAAGAAGAACTTGGTTCAGTTTTCAAATTCAGTGAATAATATAAACTGCAGAAACAGTACTTAAAGAAACATCTTAAAGAAACTGTTGTGGCAGGAATTGTAACTACATTTTAAAAGAGAAGGGTTAATAATATTAATTATGAGCATTAATAGGGAAAATACTGATTTCTGTGCTTTTCATTTTGTTCCTACTTAAAAATATCACAAAGCCCAGAGAGAAACTTAAAAAAAAAAATAAAATACATGCAGTTGTAATTTTTTAATGATATAGAGGTTGAAATTGTCCCTAATAAGAAGGACTGGGAAAATTTTTGTGATTATTTTCTTAAGTAAGATGAGATGGAGGACAGAAACTTTAGTTGTGAGCACTGGGTAGCATCTAGTAGATAAATATTGTTGGAAAAATGAGATAAAAGGCAGTGCAAAGAGAAAAGATAAATTATTAAAAATATATCAGCATATAAGAGTTCAAGGATCTTTTTAGTAGACTCAGTATTCAAAGCACTAATTGAATCCTCAGAAGAAATGTGTTAACTGAAGAAGATGGTTTAGAAACGTCACGATAGTTTACAAAAAATGTATTTGTGTGTATATTGCTAAAACTTCTTTAAGAGTATTATTGTTAGAAACAGTTTGTCAGATAACCCAATATTCATCCTTTCCCAAGATGTCTGTACATCCTTGAGCTTATATACATACACTCTAGCTTTTAAACATCAGATTCAACTATGGTTTGATAAGTATCAGATCTAATAGAAAATACAGTAGTCAAATACATCTCAAAATTTTTAAAAAATAAAGAAATCCAAAGGAATGAAATGAATAGCGTGAAGGATCTTAGATATACCTGATTATTTACTTTTATATAATCTCAGACAAATATTTGAAAGCTATTCATGTATATACATTTAAATGCATAAATAAAAGCATTTTACCACTTCTGTTCTTTGAGAGCAAGGACTTAAAATATGGATGAACTGGCTGCTGACTCCTCTGATGTAAAACTTTGAATTTAATAATTCAAAAATGCATACTGAAATGATATTTTGTTTTCACATTTGTAGTGTTTGTTTTCAGGATGCGAGGAGTTAAGAATTAGTTTAGTTTGTGTACTTATTAGTTGCCCATTCAGTATGTTGAATTTTTTTGAGAGATGCTGCATATGTCTTAGAGTTAACTGAGAAAAGTGGTTCATTGCACATGGACAGGCTACCAGAAGTTAATAACAGGAGCTCTTTTCATGGAAGTTAAGATAAAGTGTGTTATATTCTTTTTATTGATGCTTATTATTACAAAGTTGTACAGTTGTGCATTATCTCTAATCCAGTATTATAGCTGAGCCTCTAAGGTTTTTAGTTACATCTAAATAAATAAATGATGATAAATAAATAATGATCATCTCAAATAGCCATAAAAATATCTCTGTTTGAATCCCAATCCAGATAAGAACACAGAAAAAACCAAAAAGGAGCAATATGAAAATAATTTTCTGAATAGTAAAACCTGTCTTTGTTTCAAATTCTATTCACAACTGCCCTATTAAGGCTTAAACTGGCACTGTGAAGGTAAATAGTTCCCAGTAAAGCCAAGGTTGTGTACTTTTTAATCCCCTGCTTCAATGTGTATTAGATCACATTTGTGTCTGATCCTCCTTTCATTACTACACATTATGTCCTTTCAATAATGGCTTGCTAATAATTTTTTCTAGGCTTAGAACAAACCTTTGTACATGAAATAGCTATTGATCACAAAGACAATACTGCATTATTAGGAAATGTTGTTTCTTTCTCCATGGAATGGCCCGAGATATGACTTAGCAAGGCAAGGAAACAAATTTAGTGCTTTTTTAAGACGTCAGATAAGATTTCCTCAAATATTGGCCTAGTGTACAAAGTGAAGGGTGAATAAGTGCACTACTGCATGGAAAAATAATTGCGGTATTCCAAACTATCAAACTATTAAAAGGGTTCTGTGTGGGACATGCTCACAATGTAATCTTAATTAGTAGTTAGTAGTTAATAAATAGCAATTTGGATAGAATAACTCATTCAAACATGCTACTCAATACCTACATGCAAATTTTCACATTACAAGGGGAAATACTGCTTCAGCAGCATACAATGATGGTGGAGTTCATATGTGGTTTCTCCAAGCCTAGTTATAGCCACTGAAGAAGAAGCTGGACCTACTATATAAGTGCACATGAATCCATAAATATAGGAAGTGATCAAGACATAATCTTCTACAATCAGCTCACATTCTACTGAGGTATACTTTTACATTATCTCATCCATAGTAAACTTGGCAAAATCTTAAAACTAAGTCAACAAATACTTATAAAGTGAAATTACAAACCAATTCAGGTTCAAACAAAATTTTAAGAAGATACATAGGGCTAAGATAATAAAGTATTCATAAAATATAACACATTTTAGCAAATAAAAAATACTAATTTGTAATTCATCTTTGTAGGACAGGAGTAGTGGTTTTAAGTTAAAAGAGGGTAAATTCAAACTAGATATAAAGAAGAATTTTTTACCAAGAAGGTGATAAACACTGGAACATGTTTCCCAGAGTCGTGGTAGATACCCCATCCCTGGAAACATTCAAGATCCAGTTTGGACAGGGCTCTGAGCAAGCTAATCTAATTGAAGACATTTCTGCCCTTTGCAGTGGAGTTGGACTAGATGATCTCTGTAGGTCTCTTTGCAGGGGATTTGGACTAGGTGTTCTTTAGAGGTCCCTTCCTATTTAAACCATTCTATGATTCCAAGACTATCACAAAGTTGTTTGGATAGGTGGGATTTTTCACATGGAATGTAAAATTAGTGAAACATTCATAAATAGGCAAATGTCTTCAGGACATGTATTAGTAAGCTACTTCTGCTTTTCTTGGGAAGCTGAAGGCACTTAGCCTTCAGTGCCTTGTTTCTTTTGAAGTATGTGCCAATAGACAGTGCTCCTGTCCCTGTCCATTACAGCTTGTTGGCAATTTAGTATCACCCATCCACCCCTCCACATGTAGCCTTCCCTGTGGGTTTGCAACAGGATTCATTGTCTACTAGATCGCTGTTCTTGTTTCTGTAGGCCATTAACTCCAAGCAGCATGCTCCAGTCTGCTGTGTATTCCTTCCTAATTACTTCAGTCCAGATATGAATGAAAATACACTCCTTCTTGGTGAGAGAGACCTGCAGGATCTTTATCCCCTTCGAATATTTTCTAAAATCTGTTCCAGAACAGTAGATTCTCACTTTTGCGGCTTTTATCATCAGTAATCTGAAGGGCTAAAGAACTAAAATATTTACTTGCTTAAATCCTGATGACAGATGAGTATCTCTTTGATGGACAGCTCAAAAGATCTGCAGGAAACATTCATCAGTTCTATTTAATTTTAAGCTGAACCAAGTAAGATTAATTACCAATATAACCACTGAGTATGGTAACAGAAGTACAATTTAGAATGTCAGGAAGGTAGATGTCAATTACTTTAAAAGAATAATTTTAGTGGTATCCCACAAATTAGCAGACTATAGAAGAAGTGTTAGTTGTATTTTATAGAAGTTACAGCTACTTCAGCAAAGCATTTGATAATTCTTCCCATAGCCATTTCCTAGGCAAATTGACAAGGTAGAGACTGGATTGATGGTTTATGAGGTAAGTACAGTATTGTCTAACAGGTCACACTCAGAGAGTGGCAATCAATGGTTTTTACTTAAGCTGGCAGCCTATCACAAGAGGGATCTCTCAAGGATCAACACTGGGCTCCATGTTGTTCAACACCTTCACATGATCTGGATGATGGGATTCAAAGCACTCTCACCAAGTTTGCTGATGACATTAAACTGAGTGGTAAGGTGGACATTTCAGAAGGGAGAGATATCATACGGAGGCCTAGGCAGGCTGGAAAAGTGGCCTACCAAGAACAGTATAAAGTTTAACAAAGATGAGTGAGAAGTCCTGCACCTGGAAAGATATAACCAAACAGCCCAGTATAAGTTAGGATCTGTGTAGCTGGGGAGTAGACTTGCCGAAAGGGACCCGAGACTCTTTATAAATACGAGTCAGCAGGGTGTCACTGCAGCAACAAAAGGAAATAAAATTCTAGGCTGCATCCACAGGGTCATTACTAGTAGAGATTTACTCAGCATTTGTAAGGTCACACCCCGAGTACTGTGTCTGGTTCTGATCCCCACAATTCAAAAAAGACAAGGGCAAACTGGAGACAGTCCAAAGAGAGCCATGAAGACGATCAAAGTACTGGAGAACTTGACCTATGGGGCAAGACTGAAGTCTTTTCTCCCTGGAGAAGGCTTGAGGGGACCTCATCATGTATTACAGGACTTAGAGGATGACTTCAAAGAGGACGGAGACTCTCTCTTCATAAGGAACTACATGGGGAAGATAAGGTGCAAAGGATACAAGTTGCACTGGAATAGATTTCATCTTGATACAAGACTGAAATTTTTTACAGTGAGAACAAACATTCACTGGATCAACCTCCACAGGGATATGGTAGAGATCCTGTTGCTGGAGGTTTGCAAGGTGTGACTGGACAGGTTGCTAGATAATCTCATTTAGGCTCTGTTTCCCATGAAAGGTTGGACCAGACATCTATTCTAGCCTGGACTGTTACATGATTCTGTGATATTATGTGCACAATTAGGAGTGCCTGAAAACACATGTAATTTGTCACAGTATAAGTAAATAAGAAGTGATAGTTCAATCATACAAGGATAATATTTTTCTTAAGAGGATAGCTAAGAAATAAAAGGTCAAATTATTGTTGACAGAAATGGTTACTCTCCAGCAGCTATACCTTTCTGATTTATAATTGTTATATGACAGTCTAGAGCATAGCATAGTTATGACACCTGACATTTATACACCACATTATTTAAATTCATTAATAAGATATTTAATTTCCTCTCCACACTGAAATATATTGTGTAAGTATCGAGTAGGTATTGAACAGATACTCTCAATTAAGAAATAATTCTCATTCTTTTCTCTTTTAATCAAATATCCAGATTACATTTTCTGATCTTGGGGCAGTTATCAAACCTTGAACCTTGCAAACTATCAAGTGTTTTGAATTCTGTTGTGCACAAACTTCTTTTGACTTTCCATTGACTTTTTTCCTTTCTTTAAAATAAACTGTAATTATTATTTTTACAACTTCTGGATACTGTCCAAAACTGTCTGGTTTGATTTAAAATGCACTTGAAGATGAGTTTTCAATCTTGTGACTCGATATTCCCTTTAAAAATAATACTTGTCTTATTTATAGTTCCATATTATCAGATGCAGGTAGTATTTTGTACAATTCTCAAGTCTTCATAGAAAATCACTTCCTTGCTTCTATTTCCTAAAAAAACCCCCAAACTCTTTAGAAATCTGTACATATGGCATCCATGAAAGATTGTAGAAATCTGCCATATAAAAATAAAAAGCACTGTTTCTCATCCAATTTGTTTCAAATTAACACAATGAAATATTCCATAATACTGAAAAAATCCTCCACAGAAAAAAGCATCACAGACAAAAGCATAGGAAAAAATCCTTTAACCAATATGTAGTTTCTTTCTTACATTATACACTTACTGTCTACAGGATGTTCAAAAGCAGTGACATTTCCAGTCATAAGCCCCCTTAGACAGACTGAATAAAATATGTAATATGGAAACAAGACATCATGAAAATCTTCTTTAAAAAAAACAATAATCACTTACTCAACTTTAGTTACTCACATTTTCTTTCGAGGTATAGTAGTGAACAGTCTCCATTTTCTACATCGAGGTACAAGTATATTTTTAAAGAATTATAATGGATCATAACATTTTTAACTTCACTTGAAAGTCTGTGCCAATTTTCAGTTCAGTCTATAATATGAATAAACATTAAGCAAAAATTAAGCAAACATTTTAGTAAGCAAGTTGTCCTTTCCTCAAAAAGCAAGCAAGCAAGCAAACAAACAAAACCTCAAACAGATAAATGGTGAGCCTTGAAAGAAAATACAGATATTCAAGAAATCTATTTTTTCTTCTCTGGGCATGCAGTCAACTTTTGTGTGATATAAACCAGATCAAATTACAATAGTTGACTTAGGTCTAGAAGAAGCTAACCTGAACCAATTACTCATGCAGAGGCTGACACTCTGAGCTATGGGTGGTTTATTTTCAGTCATTGTAATAGCTGATTTTCACTTATTTTATTTTATTTTGAAAGTGAATAATGGATGTAGGCATACAAACTATTTCCAGATATCGGGGGGAGTCTGAATTCACAAAATACCATATAGAAGTAATGAGTGTTTCATTTAAGAAAGAAAGTGACCGTAGCTGAAGCTAATAAAGTATTGCAGTTTTAATTGCACTTCTATTTCAAACCATATGATAATCTGAATGAACAGCTCTATACAGACTAATCCTTAGAGCTTAACTCAATGAGTCTGTAATACCATATAATGTCAATATTCTGTTACAGCAAATAAATCTGGAAAATGAGCAGTGATTAAACTTTAATTAGCTAGAAGCCAACAATTAAATTTGTTTTAGTTAAATATTTGTTAATTTTTTACTTTCCATGTCACACTTATGTCTTTGTCTTTTTCTTTTTTGTTCTTCCAATTTTCTTTAACCTTTTCTCCCAAAGCAAGGCTCTTCTGTTCTTTCTTTTCCTTTTTTTCCCCTGATTTTGAGATTATGTTGATGTTTTCTAGCATTACATTTTTTCTGGTTTTCTTGTT
Source organism: Brachypteracias leptosomus (assembly GCA_013401335.1). Taxonomy (NCBI): domain Eukaryota; kingdom Metazoa; phylum Chordata; class Aves; order Coraciiformes; family Brachypteraciidae; genus Brachypteracias; species Brachypteracias leptosomus. The sequence continues at coordinate 38,949 of VYZX01016218.1, forward strand.
AGTAGTTATAACTGGATCAAGATTTGTGTCTAAGAGATAATAAAATAATAAAAAAAAAATCCTAAGAAAGTTAGCAAGAAATAATAATATAGTCTCTTGTTTATTTCCATTAGGGAAAAGTTCTTTAGAACTCTTTAGAGCAGAGTTAAATTGAGGAAAAGAACGCATGTATCTGTGGCAAGCTTGAGCCATGGAGATTATTTCACAAGTTGTATTCACATAATAACAGACAGACCTCATGGAAATACCGTTCAACAAGAAGGCAGACAAAGCATTTTCCACAATTCTGCTTTGCACTAGTCACTCACTAATTCTGAGAACACTAATGGGCTAGTCTTCCTTGATCTTACATTTACCAATGCATCATGTACAACCAGATTCATCTTCTATCACCTTCTTCAACCTCCTGGCCCTTTAAGTACTTAGAAATATTGTTACAAGCAACTGAACACAACAGAATATGACATGCTGATCCTGGGAACTGCACCAGGATTTTTAAGTTTCAGTAAGCAGACTCCTAAAAAGTAATTGCATGTATGTTGTTTGAAATACTTTGGGTTTTGGTTGCTTTTTTTTAATATCACTTCACAGTTATTCACACTTGTTTTAAACTGGTTTCAATTGGACTTATAATAACACCCAAAACATAAAAACTAAAAGTTGCACACGTATATTATAAAAATTTAGGAATTGAAAGCCTATTTAAAGTTTATTTCAGTCACTGACATGTTTTTAGTATTGTTTCCACTAGTCAATATTATTTTTCAGCAAATTATAGCATCATAAAATGTTTTTAAGAAGGGAACTCTAGTCATCTAGATCAACGTTACGTGCAAAGTGGGACTGTGACTGGTACTAGATAGGTCATCTTTTTGTTTTTCTAGCCAAGTCTTGAAAACCTCCAATGGTGGAGAAACCATAACATCTGTAGCAATCTATTCAGCACTGCACTGACCTTCTGGTGACAAAGTTTTTTCTGTCTTGAAATTTCCAAGCCACAGTTTGGGGACACTGTCCCCCTTATTATATCTGAATCTGTGGCTACTGAGAAGAGTTTGGCTCAATCATCTTTACAATTTTTCTTCAAAGGACTGCAAGGCTGTTTGGCAGAGGAAACAAGTCCAGATCATTGGTTGCCCTTCGGTGGATAAGGGAAGGGCAACCGATGTCTCTACCTGGACTTGAGGAAAGCCTTCAACACTGTCCTCCACAACACCTTGATCTCTAAATTGGAGACACGTGGATTTGATGGATGGACCACTCAGCGGATAANACCTTATTGCAGTCTTCCAGTACCTGCAAGAAGGCTGGGGAAGGACTTTTTACAAGTGTACTGATAAGACAAGGGGTAATGAGTTCAAACTGGAAGAGGGTAGATTTAGATTAGAAATTAGAAGGAAATTCTTTACTCTGAGGGTGGTGAGACATTGGAACAAGTTGCCCAGTGGGGGTTGTGAACGCCTCATCCCTGGAGGTGTTCAAGGCTAGGATGGATTGGGTCTTGAGCAAGCTGGTCTAGTGGGAGGTGTCCATGCCATGGCAGGGGTTTGGAACTAGATGATAGTTGAGGTCCCCTCCAACCCAAAACATTCTATGAGATCCCTCCACCTCTTCTCAAGGCTGGTGTATTCTAGGCCCCTGACCATCTTGTAACCTTTAGAGGGACCCTCTAGAACAAGATGCGCCTGACTGTATACAGCAACCTTAGTGCAGCCTCATTAGTGCAAAATAGTGTGAGGAGAATAATTTCCCTCAAATTCTGTATTGTTGGAACTCCGGTATCAGTTTTGAGACATTTATATAGAATTTGTACCAAAATCTATAAAAAAATAGATTTTGTAAGAAATATTTGCAGTAGCTTTGATAGAAAAATTCATATTAGACTGAATTAGAAGTAAGATAGTAACAAGGTCCTCTTCAGGAGGAGGTCTTGCTTTTGTCCAATGAGGAATTATGTCCTGAAGACTTACCCACTAGGTAGGCTTATTCATTAAGAAATCCACAGTATATGCCATGAATACTGAATAACTAAGAAGACACAAGCAAACCCCATATGCAGATTAGTTCAGCAGCAAACAATAATGTTGACATAAAAATCAAGACAAAAATGTTCCATTCAGCTTTTTATTAAATTATTCTTAGTTTTTCACAAGTGTTTCATATTGAATTCATTGTGAATCAGTACCTATAAACATTAATTTCATTGTTGAAATAGGAAGAAAATAAGTACTAACACCAAATATATTTGCCCTATAAAGACAATTGAAAGAAGTAAGAATCATAAAATGAATTCAACTTTAATTATACAAGTAGCCTTCTTCTGATTTTTTCTTTTTTAAATTAGATAAAATTTAGTGGGATTGTGTAGCAAATCCAACCAAAAAGCAACAACAACAAAAACCTGGAAGAATCATTAGTTTTTCAAAGTGAGTCCTGGAAAGTTTCCAAAGAAAACAAAGTATCCTCTTTTGTCATGGCTTTCTTTTCCCCCATGCTACCCATATTTTTCAACATAGTTTGTTGTTATTTTAATCTAATAATTTCATTTAGTTCCTCTTTGCTACATATAAATGTCAAGGTTCAGATGTAATCCACCAGACCTACAACAGATGCTCTCTGTTAACCCCTCTTTCCCCCCCAAATAGAGGAAGAGAAAGAGAATAAGGAAGAGAGAATTATGGCCCATTCCCCCCCGAAATGGGTGGGGAAGGGAATGAGAGAGAGAGATGCTTCCATATTAGAAAAGAAAACTAAAACAGCTTTAATGAAGGTAATAGTAATAAAATCGGATATATACAAATATATACAAAAGCAGTATCGAACCCAGCCTTCCCCTGAGACTGTAGCAGACACTGGGGAAGTCCCAGACTGGGCTCAGAAGCTGATGGGAACCAGATTCAGGAGCTGGATTCAGGAATACATGAATTGGGATCAAAGGAAGAGCTGGGANGTTTCCAAATGTCAAGTCTCAAATTTTTCAATATCTAGAAGAGAATCAGAAAAGAACAGTTGCTTTTGGTGGAGATTTTGGATTTCTTATCACTTACATCACTCTGTTAATTTAAAGCAGTGCAAGAGTGACTTCAGCATTTCGCACAGCTCTACAGAGTTTTAGGGTGATTTTAAAAATTTTGGTGATGCCTCTCAAAAAACACTAAGACATGGTCATAAGTCTGCAAAACATATCTAACAAATTGAGACAACGATCTCAAATACTGCAGATACTCAAAATATTTCAGTTGAAAATTCCATATACTTGGTATTTCAAAAAGAGAAAGCAGAGAAAATAGCTTGAAAGAAACATTGTTATGAGCAGGATTTCTTCATATTCAGTACTTTAACATTTTGAATCAAATTGCACAATTCTTTTGAGATTAACCCATTTCAGTTCTGAGGTATGAGCCCTGGAATCCTCAGTCCTGTTTATTTCCTATCTATGTATTTTTCTAATCAGAAGGAATATTTATGCTCTATGCTGGAAAATACTTCGTAATTAACTCAGAGCACTCTGACACTCTTCTCCTGATACTCCCAGTACAAGATTTTCTTCCCTGATTCAAGCTGATGTTACCATCCAGCACACTTCACCCTGTGTACTTATCATGAATGTTTTGTGAGATTTCATCACTGACATGGGCAGAGAGAGTGAAAGTTAAGAGTAATAGAAATTGAAAAGTAAGAAGCAAGCACTGCTTTACAGCATTTATTTTAATCCAGAACTCAAGAAAAAATAAGTAATTGTGCTTTCCTAAGTTTCTTTCAAGATAGCATTTGAGAATTCTATTATCTTTAAACATACTGAAAGTTAAGATAGAGCTTAGGCAAACCAGGATGCTGTTGATTAGTGAAATACAGAACATTAACGTGCAAGTCATATGGCTAAACATTTAGTCCTGCATGTAGATTATTTTGCAGTCACAGCTAGCATTAGAAGAAGAGACTGAAATTTTCCTCATATTATTCTATGTTTTAAAATCCAAACAAACAGGTTTTCAACTCCTCCATTTTATGGTGAAATCCTAAAAAATCTGAAGAATCTAAAATACGATATTGTGAAGAAATATAGTTCAAACTGCATATAGTTCAATCTTTTACTTAGGTGACATGAAGTGGATTGGTGTTGTTTCGGTTTCAGTCATCAACTGCATGCACTATCATCTTTCATACTTTGGAAATATGTCAAGAACCCCTATGAGAAGGAGACGGAAATAATTATGTAGTACTCTTGATATTTCAAATGTCAAGAGAAAGACAAGAAGTTTGAATGTATTATTATGTCTTGCTAGTGCACTTCAACTCTCCTCCAAACACTACAGCTTAAGAAAGTGAACAGTTTAACTCACTTCACCAACGCTTCTCAAGCCTTGTAGGTAAAGACAGAGGTCAGAGACGCTAAGATCTCAATTTCCTTCTCCCAGTAATTGAAATGGAGTTCCTATTAATTAACAAAATGACAGTGAAATTATAAATGATTTGCCACCTTCTAGTTATGCCCTAGAAAGATTGTCTCCTAACTTTTAGAGTTTTAAAAAATTATTTTTTAGTTGCGTTTATATCTCTAGGGCGTCTGCAAAACCAAAATCATATGAAAAGTATATTATGTCTAAAAAGTGTTCCGTGAGCAGTCTTCCTGAGATTTTTCAATGGGAGTTTGTGGTTTCTGATGAGATTTTCCAAATACAATGTAAAGCCTTGTGAAATCATATTCAGTTTTATGACTGCCTTTTTAAACTCAATTCATAAACTATCAGACTATCAGACTGTTCCAAGAGAAAGTTTAAGAAAGAAATCCTATTGTTGAAAAAGTCCGACTCTAAAAAATGTTGCGGTTTGTGAAATCGCTTAGAAAATGTGGAACTTGGTTGTCTTAAATTGCTTCTTTTTGAAAAACAAAACAGAACACACATTACCTGCCAAATATTATATGATATGGGAAATAAAAAAACCTCAACAAAACCACAATCTGAAAAACAGGGTAGAAAATTATTCTGAATGGATTGCTTGGAGCAATAATTGAAGTAGTCAAAGGTCTTCAAAACAGAGATTGTTTTTTCTTTTTGGTTGTATTTATAGATAGACAACTACTATTCAAAGGATTAGATACATTACTCAAAAATACCCATGAGCTGTCGTGTTCACATTTAATTCAATGGAAAAAAAAAAAAGGAAGAAAACCTTCCATAGATTTTCAATGGTAGCAAAATGAACTCAATGCAGATCTTTCCAAAATTTTGCATAAATATTTTGCTTTGTATGAGAGGATTATTTAGCTTTTAGTTATAGCATAGCAACTACCATAGGCAAAGAGACACCCCCTCACAAAAAAAAAAAATCACAACAGTCCAGACAAAGAAAAGTGAAGTTGTTGGTTTTGTTCTGCAATCAAAGATAAAGAAGGATCTAGAATTTACATCCCTTCATTACTCCTCACCATAATTCAACAAATGTTCTTCCACAGGCCTTTAAACCACAGAAGCTGTATATGGATGAATTGTGTTGTTTATACAAACCTATTGATCTTAGTTTTCAGCCAAGCATCTCAGAACTGGGCTCTGCATCTGTTTCCATTTTTGAGTCACAGCACTTGAAAAACATTTTGTTTTCTAAATTTGTCTCTCTCAAAAATTATGAACCTACATTTATACTCTCATTAATACTAATGTAAATCTGAAACTTGTTTTCATGCATTTTAGAATTATTTTACTTTGTGTTCTTAACATATCATGTGTATTTAGAATTGGCAGTATTGAACTTATCATTAAAAAAGATAATATAAATAAACATAACTGCCATCAATCTAGTAGTTAACAACTCCAACTTCAACAAACCATGGGGTAGTGGGAGGGCCTAATTTCACAGTTTTAACTCTGTCCTAAACAAACATGTGAGAAAAGAAGTTTCACCTGATTACCCGTGTAAACATTCCTTGGCTGTGTCTCATTAAAATTCTGAAGAATTTGAGAGAAACCAGATAAAGTTGATTTCTCTAGGAAGACGTCTCTGAAGTAATTCTAACCCACCAAGTTTAGATGTAAAGACATTATATTTTGTGGAATACTTCATCTGTAAGTCAAATACTATTAGGGATCTTGTTCTGGTTTGGCTAGGATAGGGTTGATTTTCACCAGAAGTTGGGAGGAACAGATATCAGGGATAGACACCTGAACCAGCTAACAGGTTATTCAATGCCATATAGACACATTATGACCACAAGGCTATGACCAAGCAGTGCAAGCCGGAGGTTGGCATGTTTGTTTCAGCTCTTGCAGTCTGTACAGTTTATATCACTTGTTTTGTACATTATTTCATCACTGTTATTGTTGCTATTGTGCTTCTGACTGTTCCTTTTGCATTGTTGTATTGAATTCTCCTCATCTCAGCCCATGGGTTTTTGTATTTTCCTCCCTCTCCCCTTTCTGTCAGAGGTGGGGGGTGGAAGGAAATGGGGGGGAGTGGGGGGGAGCAGCTGAGCAGCCATGTGGTACTTAGGTCCCGGCAGGACCATGAGAGGTATGAGGCTTGTTGAAAATTTCAATCTAGGTTTGTAAAACAATAATGTAGCTATAATTATTTTAGATCATTAGGCCCCTAAATTGTAAAAAGGACCATGTAGGCAAAGATTTAAGAAAGGAGCTTGAAAGCTCTGACTGTAGGCCTTTGAGACAAGCATTTAAATCTGTGGAAGTCTCAGCTTGATATCCATACTCTATCTATCAAATTTTTTGAATATGGCTCTTTTCACTAGTAGGGAAAAACATTTTGGCAATTGCCTAACTCTCAACAAATGTTTAAATTATAAAGGTTTCAGCACACTCCCTGAATAGAAATGTGTTCCTGAATTAGAGTTGTTGAGCTCCATCATTAAAAGACTTTATCTTTTTCTTCTTTCTTTTTCTTGTTGATTCTGACTGGGATTCAATTCCTTTTGGTGTCTGTTGTTAATAAGAGAAAAAGCACTCTTAAAAATGTATGTTGGTAATAAATAAGATCCTCATTCATCCTTTCAGACACAGTATGATAATAACTGTATTAAAGGAAGAAGAGACTGCCAGTTTTAAGAAGAGAGCAAAGATGTTGTAAAGGATAGGAAAAAGCTTTAAAAGTTATTTTATGTAACTGATTATTTTTTTTTTTTTTAAGTGGGAGTTATTATTTGAAAGGGGAAGGGTAGTTTCACAGGACTAAAATCTTATCTAATTTGAAAATTACCCATTGCAAACAAAAACAAGAATCCAATGATAAATCGAGAACAACTAAAGGAAAATTAATTTCACTAGTTAACTCATTTACTTGTAAATTTCCAATAACCATTTAAATACTACTGTGTAGTATTAAGAACAGAAATATGTTACATCTGAGATAAACCCCCATATTTTCAGTTGATTTCTAAGTGGTATCTTCACAAAATCTTGGACTTATCCAATCCAATTATATTTTATATTGTTCCATGTCTACATATTTTATTTTTAATCTCATTTTTTTGAAAATTTCATGAGAATAATTAGCATCAATTTTAATTGCCTGAAGAAAAACATGAATGTTATAAAACCATACATTTTTAGAAAATATAAATCCATTATCTGGATATAAATAAAAATATGGTACTAATAGAAAAATGGACTGTGCATAAGCCAATCATTTTGTTTAGTCTTAAAAGAAATGGTTAAACATGGGATTGTTTTGAGACAAAAAAAAAAATCTCAGGTTTTCTCTAGAAGAATCTTTACAAATTCAAGGTAATTAATTTCCTTAAAAAAGACTATTGAATAAATACTATGAAAATTCCTGCAATATTTCAATTGCCTAAAATTTTCAGATTCAGTGAACAATATTTAAAAAAATATTGTTTAAATCAGTTTTTTTCAATCAAGAAAACACCATTGAAGGAAAAAGTGCTGTTTGTACAGTGTTTCTGACTATACAAATGAGCAGAGACACTGTCACCGTTTCAGCTTATGTAAGTTTAAAGGTTTGTTTCTTCTACTAGCTAAAAAGTTAAGGCTATAAAGTTCTCTGCTTCCACCATTCTCCCAAATACTATTATACACACACATACACATTTATGTTATTTTTTAATTAGTTTTGATCTTTTTTGTTTTGTTTTGTTCCATGTGAAATAAAACAAAACATTATCATACACCAGTTTTTAAACAAACTCTAAGAACTTCAACTGGAACAACAGAAGTTTCTCACTTTCTCTTGAATACTCAATTGTTTTCAACACTGTGGGAGTTCCTTTCAGGCTATAAATAATTTCTAAAGTGTTAACTGCAGTGATCAGAATATGTTTAAAGAGAAAGAAAAAATCCCATGAAGAGAAGGAGCTATAGAAAGTCTTTTTGATTTAGAGGGGTTTTTTTGTTTGGTTGGTTGGTTTTTTGGTTGGTTTTTTTTTCTGCTGTTGCTTTTATTATTTTATTTAAGTGAGATAGAAGAGGCACTTCCTCTACTGTTAGGAATTAAGTGTTCTTCATCCACCATGTTTTATCACCTCCTGTGCATGCTCTTGCTAGATCATCCCAAATACAATTAGGAAACACTTAATCAAACCCTGAAATACATGAGCCTATATTTCCCTGTTAAGAGTAAAATACAGCCCTCATAGCTGAGATAATGAAAAAGAGAAGTTATTTGTTCAAACAGTTTTGGAAAGATTTCAGGATGGTGACTTAAAACATTCATTATTCTTCTTGATATCAAATTTTATTTTTCTCTGTAAGAAAAGCTTCAGTGACAGTTCCAACATAACTAGAAAGGTTAATTTTAGCTTTTGTGATATTTCCTATTTTCTCAACTAAATTATTTTTGTCATTGTAGATAATTCAAGTACCATATCTAAAGTTGTATATGTTGAGCCTGGAATAATCTGGGTTATAAAATGGGGCAAGTTATTTGAAATTTTTGAAAGGTTTTTAACTTCCTAGTATAGAAATGACAGCTTATGCCTAATCATTATTTATACCCAAGTTGGGAAATGTAATGATCAATAAAGACATAGTGAGATCATACAAAGAGGTTTGTTTTGCCAGAAGGGCAGCAATAAGCTTTCAGAGAGGAAATATGTTCTCAAAGATGGACATACCAGTGAGACCTAGAGAAGTGCTGATTATTAGGGTAACTGCTTTGGATATTTGAGGTATTGCTGAATATATTGCTGAATTATTTCTCTTAAATAAGACTTCTCTGACAGATAAGCTTTAGTCTGTTGTATCTTGGAACACAGAAGTCACACTTGGACATCTCAGTGGGATATGTCTCCTTAGAAACAAATAACAAGAGAAATATAAAACTGACAGATTGAAAAAAGTACTACTAGTTCAACATAAAATAAGATGACTATTTTTTTTCTGTCAAAGGTAGAAAGATTAGAACATAAAATATTGTATTGAAGGAAAATACATCAAATTCAGTACACATTTTTTTCTGATCAGCAACTCCGTCCTTATATATATGGTATAGTTGACATTTTCTTAAAATGCAATTTGCTGAACAGGATGTATTCCTAACCAAGTTTCTTGTTAAATTTAATTTAGCTAGATTATCCCATAATTCGCAGTAAGGAAAAATAAGAAACAGGAAGGAGGTTTTATGGAAATCATAATGATTTTTTTTTCTTTTCATAATAATATTATAAATTGCAATCAAGAAAAAGTCTGATCATGCAAAATAATGTTCTTCTTGGAATATGTTGAGTCTTCTTCTGAAATACAGAACCAAGTAATTTCAGTACTGAAGTAAAATTACTGCAAAATTTAATGACAATTCATGAGAACCATCAACCATCAGAAAGTGAAGTAAAGAAACTAAGGCATCTGCAGAATTCACATTGACATTGACAGGGAAAAGACAGGATATTAATTTATTATAACCTGATAGCCATGTAATCATCATTTGGGTTGAAAGGCTTTTTTAGCACTAAGTCTAATTGTGATTCTTTAGGAAGCAAAGTGATTTAAGAAGAAGAAGTAAGTATAATTATATGGCATGTGATAATGAATAAAAAAATTCTCACTTGAAAAGGAAAAAGATCTTTAAAATTAGAAAATACAATTTCTATTATGAACAGTGACTAAAATGTTGCTTATGAAACAAATTTTCTTTCTTATAAAAATTATAGCAAATTCAATAGAAATAGAAAATACTAGACCAGTGAGTCTACAACCTTAAGTATTTTACAGACCCATAGTAGAACCACTAGTGAAGGAAATGTCTCTATTGTGTAATGATCTGTCTTCTTTGATCTTGAAATCCTGCATTTTCTTCACCAATAAGCTGCAAAATCAAATATTAGCATTTAAAAAAGCAGTGACATTTTGTTGCCTGCAACTAACTTCTAGGTTTTTTAGGTTTTCAGTGCTTGTTTATACTATTCCTCTTGAAAAGTGTCCACTTCTTTCTTCTGCCTTTTGTACAAAGATATTTTATTTATTCATTTTCCAATTTTAATTTTAAACTGGATGGTAGACACTTTTCTCCAGTGCTGCTGACTAACATTTGACATTTTTTTTCCTTAGACTAATTAATCTCTAAGAATTAAACAAAAACCAGGTTTTTATAAAGGTTTTTTTTTCTCTCAGAGCCAGTTGTAGTAAGAGTTATACGTTGCATTTTACTAATTATACAACAGAAATCAAAATGAATATTTAAAAGCTGGAAGATAACTACAATATATAACAATTAAGAACATCTCAATTTTTATCATTGTGTAATAAGGATTTTGTGACCCTTTTCTTCATTTTCTCCCTGTAACTGTGGGATTGTAATCTAACAGTGGTCCTCTAAGGAAAAAATGGATGGCAGAGATTCCTGGCTTGATTCTCCCAGTAGTCTGCCGTACAAAGGTTAGATATAGAGCAGAGGATGGTTGCATGGCTCTTCAGGCATAATTCTCTCAAGGGCATCCTTATATGCTGGCCAGGCAACAGGTACTCCAAAATTACAATTTATTCCAAGAAAAAATATACTCCTTCCTAAACTGATATATATATCAAAAAGTAGGCATCATAGATCTAGAGAGGTTACCTAGATAATTTCTGGTATTTTCCTATTAAAAATAAATACAGCCATTCCCACCATAATGCCTAGTTTTATGCTAATCCTGTAATAAATTTTCTTACTTTATCTTAAACTAAAAGCCATTCTGAACTTCTGAGTCTCTAGCCAGATATAAATTGATATTTCATTTTACTAGGATGATATAATGTATTATTTTATTTGGGATAACATGTTTTCTCCGATAGTTATTTGCAACTCAGAAATCATTGCTCCTTGAAAGCTTTCTTGGACAACTAACACATTTTAATTGGCAAAGTTATCAATAGTAGCATATGACCTGAAAATTGATAGAAGTCCATAGATGAAAAATTTTGATTATGGTTTTGATTTGTTCAAGGTTGAAAAATAAACTACTTTAGGAACAGTAAGTTGAAAAGGAAGTTGCAGAATATGTCATGAGGAAGTAGTAATTGGGACTTCTTTCTTTTAAAATACTATTTTTTTAGAAGATGCAATAACATGTAGATATAAACCCCTTGCACTCTAAATGAAACATATCAAACAGGAACCCAGAAAACATAAAAAATGGAACCTGAAGATTTTATTACATTTCTCAGTCTGTCATTTGTTCTTTCCAGATTTCAGATGATCTTTAGACCAATATAAGGATATTATTAAGCCTCACCAATTAAAAAAAACCCGCAATCAAAAAGGCATTAAGATGAGTAAGCATTTTATGCCCTGCATGAAACTTTACAATGTACAAATCATTGAAGATTGTAGTGAGTCTGTCTGAGCT
>VYZX01016219.1:8879-37434 GCA_013401335.1 Brachypteracias leptosomus
TTTCTTACCTTCTTCTCTTTTGGTCTGCACAGTTATTGAATTCAGGTAGCACTCATATCTGTTAAATTGCTTTCCAAAACAAAAGTCTCACTGGAAAAAGTGTAACTAACACTATATACACTAGACTCCTAGACAGTCAAATCATCTCTGAAAAGGCTATTTAATAAACACAGACCTGCTGTGTTAGTCTCCCACCTGGACCCTTCCTGTGCTCCAATTAATCTGCGTATGTGTGTGTGCATGCACATGTGTATGGCATTTATTTTCCCTACATAATACATCTCTCCCAAAGAATTATGTCTATGGCTCTGATCTAATTGGAAAAGATCCTTTTTCATTCTTGCCTTTTGAATGTACTTCAAAATTCTAATTTCTCTTCCCTTTCCCTCCTCTGCTGATACTACTATTTTATTCTTTGCGCTTACATATCCACTGCTCAGTTGCCAGAGAGATACCCCTGAGCCGAGCAGAAGCAGGAGATATTTGCACTCCTGTTGTACACAGCCAGGCTTGTATTTTCTGAGTTACTTAAAGCTTGTACGACTCTCCAGCCACAGTAAGTTTACTCAGAGCAGCAGAGTGATCTAGTGGACAGAATCCTCAACTAGAAATTCAAGGAGTTGGGCTCCACTCCTAGCTTTCCTACTAATATTCTGACAAATTTGTCACCTCCTGCCATCCTCCTCTCCTGCTAGATTCTGCTTCTCTCCTCTGCTTAGCCTATGAAGTGACACTTTCTTGCTTCTGCACTATGCATTGTGTACAATGTTCTGATCTTGATTGGAGCTTCCAGATGCTACCATAACACGTGTATGGGAGAAAGGCCAAAATATAGATTTTTTCAAAGCAATCTTGACAGAAGTTCTGAAGACTAGATAGCAAAAGGAGGAAGGAAATGAGTGGTTATTTTTACTACCATAAAGTTGTTTTTGAATGAGGGACGACAGCTGAAGTGTGAAGAATGCCTGAGCTAGAACAGTCTCATTAAAATAGAAAATACAAAACAATTGGATTCCAAGATGTGAAAAAGACAGGAGTTCAGGAGAGTTCTTCAAAATGCTGAATGAGGTGAGGAAACAACCACAGCCTGGTTTCCTAGTGAAAATAAAGATGATTGGGTTAGGAGTCCCGCAGATTGCTCATTCCTTGGAAATAATTCATTAGCGAGGACTTTTCACCTTGCTGCTGTTCACAGCAACTCTAGCAATCTTAGATGTAAAAGAGGAGCAAGGGAGAGAGCAAACCTTGCTGACAAGAGCCCCATTGCACGGGTGTCAATCTCCATCTTCAGAAGGGAATAAGTGAAAAGAATTACATACTGTGGAGGATAGAACCAAGAGGCTTTTACAGGGACTGGGAGGATATTACAAATGATGATAAGAAGAGAAGACAGAAGAAAGACCTCCTCTTTACCCCCTGCTTCTTAGTGAGTAGGATGAAGCAGCATATCTATTTATTCCTCTTCATTTAGTGAGAGCAAGGTTTGGGTCACTGTCAGTGAATCTCTGGCACAAATGAGTTTCCCCATGATTCATAAGGCTATGCAGGGTCCACATTCTGCAGTGCATGAAAAACAGAACAATGATGTTCTCCAGAAAAAAAAAAACCACATCATTTTGGTATCATTGCACAAAAATAAGTCAATTATCTCTTCTTAATTATTTATTTAGCATTAATAAACTCTTACTGGCAACGAAAGGAACCTGGGAAACAGCTAACATGAGCAAAAAAAAAAGTGTAGTGAGTACCATTGTTATGCAATAATACATCCCAGGTTCAATGAATTAGCCTCTGGCACCAAATAGAAATAAATGGGTATTTTATGTGAGTACAATATTTTGCTTTAAAAACAATTAAAGGATAAGTGGAACTAGGTTTTTTGTCATGCTATAATGCTTTATGATACCTCACAGCAGAGCAAATTGGATACAAAAATGTATCAGAAATGGAAGCAAGGAAATATTCCATAATATCAAGTCTGGTTTAGTCACCAGCCTTAGCTAAAGAAATTTGCTTCATATAAATTACTGTGGGATAACGGAACTTCCAGACAAATAGGAAATAGGTGTCTGATGCACCAAAAAGAAGTGGCTTATTCATTGAATATTTCCTTTTACTTTCCCAGTCTCTATTATGAAAGTAAGGTCTTCAGAAGAAGAAGAAAAAAGCTCAGTGTATTTGTCAAGTGTTGGATTAACAATCCTTTCCTGCTGCCACCATATCACCAGGAAATAAGATGACTTCACTGTCTAGGGAAGCAAATGCAAGTAGATTCAGTTTTCTATAGGATTTCTATGTTCTACTGTTTTCCAGAGTGTGAAAATAAGTCAGTGTAGCTTTATTAAAGGATTTTCATCACTTAAAATTTCCAAAGCACATGTTCCATAGTTTCTCAAAGTCTATTAGTTCTCAAGCAGAAGGTACTTTTTAATAACAGCCATTTATACAAAAATATCAGGCAGGAACATCTCAGCACTGACTTGGCACAGCCTGCAAGCAAAAGGCTATGAAGTTCAGATGCCACCTACGACCTGGTGCCTTGTTTCTGGAAGGACTTGAACAATGCCCTCAAATCCAGATCCTAAATCTGAAAACATCTGAAGCAGAATCAAAACTGTGCACTTTGGTCCATTTCTAACTTGAAGGGAAATGGATCTTCTCTCTCTCTAGTGTCCCCTGCCCACAAAACTTTCATTTAAACTCAATTTGTTATTAGACAGGAGATTATCCATAAATATCAAGGCAACTGAACCTTCCTTCTGAAACCAGGAGGCAAGAACCAATCACATAATTCCATTTTGGGAAAAAAATATATTCCAGGAATCAATAAATTTAAACAGGTGTGCTTTTCAAAAGGCACTTAGGAGTTCCTCTGTTCACAGTTACCAATAAAACAGGCACTAACACACACATGCGCACCCCCAAACCAAACAAGAAGGTACTTCTCCTTTCCTGCTTCTCACCACTGCTATGCACAAAAACTGATGACAATCAATTTCCAGTGGACAGCAGAGAAGTGCTAATGGACCTATTTAAGGCTGGTCAAAAAACAGGCATTACAAACAGTGTGATAGAAGGCACAGGCAAAACACTAAATAGTTCACCATGATTCCCCACCTTTAAATTACATTCAATCCTCTAACTAAAAAAAAATAAAATTTAAAAACCCAAAAAATGTTACACGGAGTAAAATAAGATAACGACTTAACTGGCATATGCCCTGCCATCACCTGTTATCACCAGACATTTTTCCAGGCAGCTGTGAAGAATAGGAAAGACTAGTTCCAGTAAGGTTATGCTGGATGGAAAACCCAACGATATATTTAATAGATCGAGGGTGCAGTGAGACTAAGGTGATACTCCTTGAATACAAGAGGACTGTCCCATCCCTCCCAGTCTCAGTAGGACCACTGACACTTCTATGAGTATTGCTCTTCAAAGCCTCTCTATTACACTTCGACCTGAATAGCACAGTCTGGGATATCTCAAGTCTTAAAAACTCCTGAGTTCAGGTCAGATGTCTGGATACCCTCTGATTGCCTCCTCACCAGTACGCGGCTCAGTGGACCACTTGCCTGCCCCTTGCACAGGTGCCCAATAGTGACAGCATTCTGGACACCCCAGCTTCACAGGAACTCAGAAAAACAAGTTTGGAGAATAGTGTTAAGGCAAATAGCAGCAGCACTTTACTGTCTATTAGCAAAAGGTTTGACTATTTCTGACATAAAAGAATGCCTGAAATCCTAACATGTCTTCCCTTACGTGACTGTAGTAAATTAGCTAACCTATACCACATTTATCAGCTTAGAACAAGTACAAAAACTTGTTCTAACAAGCTGCAGGGATGTATACAGACCTCTGATGATAATGAGCTGGTTTCACTGCTAAAGCTCTTTGAGATATAAAACATAACTAAGCTCATTTCTAGTCACAGATTACTTAAGGACCTAGTTTGGGAAGCAGCACTGCTGTACCCAGCAGAAGCGATCAGAGGCTGTATATAGGTCCAAATAAAGCTAAGGTGAATATACCTGCAGAAAGCACGTATGACTCCTGTACTACATTTCTGAAATATTACATATGTTCCAGCTTATCAGTTATCTTTCCTGATTTAATGCCTAGGTGGCCATATTTGACAAAGGTATTTCTTCAGAGTATGAAACAGGTAATCAGTGTAGAGGCCTATGAAAAGCACTAGGAGTGGCTTCACTGCTCTCCACGTGGGTCTCCCAACATGGGCATGCACCCAGGTACAAACACACAGTAAGGGGGGTCCAGATGAAATGCTGAGTAGGGGGAGAAAGAGAGTGACATGACATCAAGTATGTACAGAGCTAAACAAATGGAGGGATGGCCTCCCTATAGACTTACGGTTTTCTTTGTAACCTTTGGAAGCAATTCTGAGAAAAATCTCAGCTCAAATGTCCTTGTCAAAAGCATCATATATACAAAATGGAAAAAGCAGTGATGCAAAAGCATTCCTTGAGACATGCTGAAGAAGCTGTGTGAGGGATAGTTACATAGAGAAAATAAGTTATAATGCTCAAACACAATGGATCGCTCAAAAAATAGCTACAAAAGACAGAAGTAGAGGACAGATAGAGAATGGCAGGTTTTTTAAATATATGGAGCCCTTTTTATTTCACCCAAATGCAGTTCTAAGCCTCTTTGTGGAGACACAAGATCCTGCACAGATTTGCTAGAAGAATAAACTGAAATGTAGTTTTCTGTGCAATTGCACTATGAATAAAGTGTTTACTGAATGCATATCATACATATCCCTATGTTGTGTCAAATAAAAAAGCAGACGGACAAATCCTGTCTTAAATTTTAAGTAAAAAAAGGCATAGAATTGTCCAAAGACTTTCCCTGTTTCTCCCACAAACACATATATACACACACCAAAATTTAATTCATAAGCAGAGAGCAGTATCAATTTCAAATGATGAAAAGTTCACAAAAATAACAGGAGAGATGGCTTGAACTCTTGTCTACCATTATAAGGAGAGTAATAAAGCTTTATTACTTCAGTTTCTCAACTCGTGAAGACACGAGGCCTGATTCACCCTACCTGGCACTAGCAAAGTGCTGAGAGTGGATGCAAAAGCAATCAAGCTGTGCCACTACTGCAGCCAGAGCAGCTCTCGGGCTGCTTCAGCTTTCACCTCTGTTACCACAATCCCTACATCACACACACAAAGCACTGGGGGTGCCATGTGCCTGCAAACCTTCTCCACATGTGGGCTTCTGGCACATCTACTCTTGGGTGCTACACTTCACTCAGTCCCACAAGGCTGGTGCTCTGCTGGCTTAAATGCCATCTGTGTGGACTGTGTTCAGTGAGTGGGCTGTGAAGGATTGGTTCACGCAGTCTAAACTAAGGAGCTGGAGCAAACAGCAAGCAAGGTCCCTGCTTCTCAAGTCACAGCAGTCATTCAAATTAAAAATCCAAATTCATTTTTTTTGTTTGTGGGATAAATTGAAGAGGTGTATAAATTGATATCAAAGTGTCTATTTAAATAGTAAAAAATGCTCAATTTGAGTATTTGCTGAGGGCCTTGCATTTGCAGCAACGGGAACTACAGTAGAACAATGCTGAGTCCAATGCACACTTTGAAACACAGTTGTTCTCACCCCTCTCCTTTACAACAGGATATCCGTGTAGCACTCCACTCAGTCTGGCTGTCTTCACACTTCACCACGAAAAATGTACTTTTTTAAAAATTATTGAGGTGAGCCTCTTATTCAGCAGCTGGAACACGGAGAACATTTAGTGCAATTCCAGCCCTTTGGAGCAGAACAAAATGCTTGGAGAAAAAAAAAAATTATTTTTCCCTGGCACTAGCACACTGATTTCTTTCCAGGTTGTTCCTGGTAATTTAGCCAAGAGCAACATGGGGTTAGACTCTCTACCCAGCAAAATCAAGAGTGTTCCAACCTAATCACTTCCTGATTCATTCTCACAATATAAACACAGCCCTTACCCCTTCACATCAGGACTGTACCATGGGAAGTTTTGACACGCTTCAGAAAAGTTTGTTTTCTTCTAAATGAGGTGGAAAAATTGTGCCTCAATCACTATTGAGAGAAGTTTCTGCAAAAGAAGGGAGGGCAAGTTCTTCAAGAGACATTGTTCTGCTATATTGCTCCATCCTGACTTCCCACTGGGTGCACTGGACTGTAAGAAAATATTAGGCAATACTAGCATACAAATATTGTTACTTGTAATCTGGAAGTCTGAGGATTTCAATGATATTCTAAAGATTATGAACCCAACTTAAACACCTGCGAATAGAGGACTCAGCTGTGGCAGACTGGATGCTTGTAACATTCATTAGGTCACTGCTAAGGTCTCATCCTTTAAGCTTTGAAGACAAGCCAGCATGTCAGATTTTATACTGAAAATTTTAGCCTTAGTAATTTGGTTTAAGTGAATTATTTTTGAAAGTGGTAACTTACAAAAAAATAAAATAAAGTTCACAAGAGAGAAATCTCTGATTTTGAATTCCAAAGCCACTGACCCAGAATTCAAGCCTTCTGACAGCTCTTGTTCCCTCACTTTGGAATCCTGACTGCTTCTCAATTCCAGTATTTTCCTGCCCTTTGCTTTTCCCCACCCCACACTTATCCCAGAAGCAAATTGGCTTAGTACATAAAAGTCAGTTTGACTGAAGTTTGGAAAACCAATTTATAAATATATGAAAGGTATCACCATAAAAGAAAAAAGGGAAGAAACAGAGACAGCCTACTGCAAGCAGAAGATGGAAGTATATTTCATGAGATTTTCCAAACTGAATTATTTCTTGATTCTATGATTTATTTAAATTGGAGAAATTAAAGGTGAATTAGTGAACAGTCATTGAAACAGTAACTTCACACTCTGAATAAAGATCATTTTCTTCACGTATAAACTGTTTCCCCTCAATGAAGATGATAGAATCCTAATTCCAATCTAATGATACTGAACAAGACATTTTTGTCTGTAGCACTTCCCAGAAGGTTGCTTTCACCTATCTTGCCATCCATTGAATAACCTCAATCTACTTGGGTACCACTTCCTGTTTCTCCC
Source organism: Brachypteracias leptosomus (assembly GCA_013401335.1). Lineage (NCBI taxonomy): Eukaryota > Metazoa > Chordata > Aves > Coraciiformes > Brachypteraciidae > Brachypteracias > Brachypteracias leptosomus. The sequence continues at coordinate 15,949 of VYZX01016219.1, forward strand.
TTTTTTCCTCTGATATTTTATTTTCTCAGCTTTCCTCTCTTTTGCTCCTGGCTCATCTTTATTCTGAGCTCAGTCCTGCTGCCATTTATGATAGTGGAAAAATATTTCCAGTAGCTTTAGTTGGACACCATGTTATGTTCTTGATATAAGTGTTTTCTAGGTTTTGATTGTACCCCTAGGATAACTTCAACAATAGAGTATCCACAAAAGGTAAGATACAAAATTCAAGTACCTAACGCATAGTCTATCCATGCAACATAACAAAAAGGGGTTTATCTTTAAAAACAAGAGATTGCATATCTAAAGTCCTTTAGACATATTGCCCTAAATAAAATATGTGTATATATATACATGCACACACACACTTCATCAGATTCTCTAGGACACTGTAAAGAGCAAAAAGAATCAATGGGCCCTGCTAACAGCCACATTTCAGCTTAATATAAACTCCTGTATGCATTTCACTCCATTGCTGCAAATCCCTCAGGGTTAATATGAGCTCAGAAACCCAACCGCTAACAGACACTAGCAAATATAATGAGACGAGAAATGGGGTCAGACCAGCACATTTCTTAAGATCACTATGGTGTTTGTCAAAAAGGGAAAAAAGCAAAAAACCATTTACAAAGTTGTAGCATTGTTCTGCTAGCTTTCTTAAATTTGCTCGTTACAGGTAACTGAAAACTGATTACAAGATCCTCCCACCATCCCCAGGCAGCAGTGAACCAGATTAAGAGAGACCAGGCAATTAAGGAAGGAAGAAATTCCCCAGAAATGTGAACTGAAGTGAGAAATATTGTATTTAACAGAATATGGTACTAGTATGTCTAATAAACAGCTGAGAAGACAAGTCACAGTATGATCATTAAAATATCCTTAATGAAGTGATTTACTTTTTTAAATCAGATTGTGTGAAAACACCTCCAAAATAACAAGGTATGGATAATTAATCATCATGCTCTGCTATAGCCACAGCTGTAAAGAGTTCAGCAAACTCGCTTGTGAGGCAACACCACTGTGAAAATGGTGGCATAGTATAACACATGGAAGGAACAAGTCAGTTTTTGTGAAGAGAAACATACTTTTTTGCATTTTCTGAAAGCAGCTGCTGGGCAGTATTTAACATCACCAACCTGCAATAGGTGACAAAGTGCAACACACACATATGAGGCATGACGAGGCATATGACATCATGACATACTGAGTCTAAGTTAAGTATCATTAAAATAGCAACTTGTGGAGATAGTCTAATAAGGATTTCCATTGTGTTTCCCCAGATGAGGTTGGAGAAAGGAAAGATGCAGGAAAGTAAAGTGGTTTGCCTAAGGCCAAGAAGATTAATCAGCAGTATAACCAGGGTAGAATTAGGAGGAAAGATACATAATGCTCAAATTAAAATTAAAGCTTCAACAAACCTTACTGCTCTTTTGAAGGCAGATGGAAAGACTGTCTTATCCTCATAGTAAGACAGTAACAAATTCAGTAAATCTGCTTTCTTGAGCATTAGGATCCCTTCATCAGTTTGGTCTCTGCTTTCGAGTTGTAAGAAGGGGTGTATTCCAATTCAGGAGGGACTTGGTTCCTTTCTCTCTTGGTTAGCACAGTGAGGGTGAATGTTTTTGGAATGCTCCAAAGCTTGCACTTTATAAAGGAAAGATATTTTGGATATACTGACATCAATAGACAATTTCATCCTTAATTGCCTTCTAGGGCTAACAAGAACAATTCCAGCTACATTCCTGACATGATAACAACAATAATACAGCCTAACTGCTAAAATGAGAGACAAAAGTATGGATCTTTATTCTTGCCAGAAGAATACTAAATTCAGATTGCTTGATATACATAAAGAGAAAGTCAAGGTCTCACAATGGTTTCGCAAAGCAGGTAACTACTAACCCTATATTGTAAATGGAAAAACAAAAGACAGTCTTTACTGTAATTTGTCAAAGTTCAGAAAGACCTGGAAGGTAATCAAGTCAAAGATTTGACACTGCAGGCTCTATGTTTTCCTTGCAAGCTATACTGTCAACAGCTCATACTACTTAACTTTGCCTTCCTGAAGACACTTTATAACTCTCAAACTCTTCCATGTGTGGTGAAACTTGCTAACAGATTCAAAATTGCACACCAAAAACTGCAGACAGTGCAGCAAAACAGTTCTTTGTACAGTTCACAGGCAGGGTTTGAGATGCTCCTACGCTCTTGTGTAGCAGAATAGCAACAAGGATGCAGTTAGTTTCAGGATGACCTGCCAATGCCAGCTTTATAATTTTTGGCTCACTGCTTCTTACACCCAGGAGGCAATGTTTGAGAGGAGCCTCAACCCCTTGAGCACAGCATCACTGCCAGACACACAGCATTGCTCTGTGACCACACGAGGCACGATTGCAAGATGTAGGCTTGAGTTCTGTGGGACACAGCACTCTGAGTTGCTCCCCTCTCAAAAGCAAGTTTGATTCCTCCTTATCTTGCATGTTACAAGACATATCAAGTTACCACGATGGTCTGATCCTGACATGCTTTACTGTTTCTTACTCTGTGTTCCTTTTTCCTTCTTAACCATGTAATTGCTGGGACAGGTTCCTTCTGCATATCCCTTCCCCACAGCTAACACACTGGGTTCAGAAAGAGTGTGCTTGCAGTTCAAGATATTCTCTGATGCCAGGAAGCTCACATAGACAATACATACACAAAGAATTTTGCTCCTACCACCTATCCATGGCTGAAATATTTTTACATAACATTATTGCATAAGGACTTAATCAAAGGAGCTATGTTAACTATTATGGTAGGTTTTAGGAGGTTTTTCCTAAGCCTTTGTGGCAAGTAAGCAAGAGATGATAAATAAGCAAGATGTCCAGATGCTTTACTCAAGATTGTACCCAAAATAAACAGTTTCAGGTTTATTTATAGGCCAGGTTTATTATTTATAGGACAGCACCTGTAAACTAGAAGTTAAGATAGTTAATGCTAAAACAGGTATAAAGTGTAAATCATTACAAAAGGCAGATAATGCTGAAATAAAACTGTGAATTAAAAAAAATTAAGATGACTAAATACAATTACTTTACAATTAAAAAATTCCTTAAGCTTCTCATAGTATAGCTAATAAATCCCCAACTTCCAAAAAGCCATCTACATTACTAGAAGACTTCACAAAGCAGGCAAGTACCAAATTGCAGTAGCAACATTTGGTAGACTAAAAGAAATCAAAGCATTTGTGTCAACTAATGCATTGTTCACATTGTTAGATTCACACACAAGAAGGAAGGCTCTCACATACAACCTAAAACCTTAAACACAGAAATAACCAGCAAGATGGTCTTCTGAAAACAGAGCAATGGTAGAATAAGTGTAAACCTGAACAGCAACTCTTCTGAAATATGCTACAGAAAAATAAGTATGATGAAGATTTGAATGCAAGTAAACATAACTGACCACAAACAACATACAAATTCTTAAAAAAGATCTTGCTAGTACCAGAGAAAGTTTGTAGAGAAGCACAAATCTTTCTGAAAAGGATACCAAGTCCCAAACACAAGATATTCATCAGGCACATGGGAAGTACTATTTCTCCAGCACAGGAAAAGAGAAGAGTCTTTTCTACAGATGACCACATTTCAAAAAATATGCATTCAGACAATAATGCGTAAAGTTTCTTCTGTGATAAAGGCTATATCAGCACTAGCTTGACCTCTTTAGAGTGCTTGTGTGCCACATGCTTTGAAACATGTTACTGACCCTGACAAGAGAGGTTCAGGATAAATTCTTAACTGTCTTTTAAGGATGAAAGGTGGTGCTTGATCATTTTAAAAAGTTCCCAACTAGCAGAAAGCCACAAATATGAAATACTAGCTTTAATGAAAAAAGGTCTAGTGAGGCCAGATGAACAGAATGTTTAAATTCATCAATTTGTCCACATTTTGAAGTCAACATAACTTCACAATTATTATAATGGATAAACTTAAATTTCCCTCAGGTTAAAAGCCAAAATTCTTTTGTGACTTCTACAGTTCAACAAAAATATTTTACAGCATAGCTCTAGGAAGTAATATATTAAGTTTCCACAGCATGTTATACAACTAAATATAAACATGTAGTGATAAAACTATACAAATTAAAAGGTTAGGAAAAAATCTTGCATTCTGGCAAACTTGTATACCCCAAAAATGCATTAAGTACAAGTGAAATGCAATTATTTTTACTGCCTGTGAGCTAAACTGCTGACCTACATTTTAACATTCTGAATATGAGAACAGGAATTCAAAGCAAAAAATCCACACCAAACCAAAAATCTGTTGAGTTTATATTCCTCATGAGCGCCACCAAATGAATGCAAATCACTAGCTGCTATTTTACTAACATCATCCTTTGGATCCAGTCAAGTAGTATATCTGAAAATCCTTCCAAGAAGGACCATATGGATACACAAATCTGTTTTAACTACCACCATCAAAACCCCCACAAATATCCTGGCTTTCAGTTTGGTTACAGGTGGAATATAAATCACTAAAATCAGAAATGCTTCATAGTAAGGTAAACTCCCTTTCTGAAGCTATAACATTATTTGTTGAATTGTTGTAGGTCAACTGAGTAAAATGAAACAAATACAAGGTCATTAAATGATGCATCATTAGTGTCTTGAGCTGTGCAATAGCTGAATTTATTCCTTGCTGCCAGAAGGTAACTTTATTGCATTATTGTCAGAGCACCTTCCTTTCTTCTTCTCTATTCCTACAGCTTATTGCAAAAAGACATTTTTCGAAAAACATTTTCAATCCCCCAGCAAGCATTCCATTCTTGAATTGTTTTAAAAAATTCATAGAGCAATGATTTATAGAGCCATGTAAGCACACTGAACTTTGAACTCTGAAAGTCTTCAGCTCTAGCTCTTGTATTGCAGATAACATGCATTTTTTCCTCTCTAGAGTTTCTCACAGTCTTTATCTGAATGCTTTAAAAGGAGCCATAACATACAAGTTCTTGACATCATCCAAATAAAACTGATTATAGGGAATGTAGGATTCAAATTATCAGGTTAAGACCCATGCACAGTAAGTGGCCTGTAAAATAAAACCAGAAAATACAAATGTTGTTTTCTACTTTGCCTGGAGTCAGACAGGAAGTTCTGTTTGCAGAGGTAGGTGGGGAAAGCCAGGAATACAGAACAAGCCTGTGATTATCAGCAGTAGACACTGTAGGAAACCATGAAATATGAAGAATTCAGCATTCATAGATGTCTGAAAAGTGTAAGGACAAATACAATACCTGATTAGACAAAGCATTTAAAACACTTGTACTTAAACATGATTTTATGATAAATTAAGAACTTGAGCACAGTCTTGGAGTTGTACCTACTTACAAATGCATTGCTTGTTCTTGAAGAGTCAAGGTACTATTAAAAACAAGTGAGGCAAGACTTGTGAGGACATGCACTAACAACAGAAGTAGTACCAGAGTGCAGAAGCCATCCAGATACAAAATAGAAAAGGAAAAGCAATTGAGCCAGTTAAAAAGATTGACCAGAATGAGATAAAATCAAATAACCTTTAATTAGGTCAAATCACAGAAGTCATATCCCTAGCAATCATTCACTTGAGGGATTCTTATTCAAGAAAATAGGTAGATAGCCAAACAGAAAAGATTTCAATGAACTAACAATGCAACCAAACAACTTGCTGTCCAAAATTCAGTCAGAATTTAACTTGAACCACAACTTGAATTTAAGGCCAGATGAACAAACAGCATCAAAACTTACAGATTCCCATCATTTACAGAATATAAGGGGCAAGAGATCACTGGCTAGCTGAATAAAAAGGAATATACCTGTGCAATTTTGGCCAAGATTCACTTTTTATGCCTGTGTAACAATTTCCCTGCCTTCAACTCCGAGGACTAAATAACCCAGTATTTGTGAAATTTTAGACATTCTAGGGAGAGAAACTCAACAGATGGATCCATTGTTTTCCTGACAGACTGTTTGGGGTTCCATTTCTTAATAAAGAACACCTGAACACAATATTAAACACATTGAAAGGCTCTTCACATGTCTTATATCTCAAACCCAATGTTCTCAAAACACCTCTTCTCAGCTGTACAGAGGCCACATGAAGCTCTAGAAGTAAAATCTGATGTAAATAACCCTTGAAATAATTCAGTTCCTGTAGAACTTCAGAACATGTAGAAATACATCTTTCTTTACAAAGTTTGTTCTGAGGTTTTGGGGGTTTGGTTTGGTTTGTTTGTACCACATCTTCCTTACTAGGAATATTTTGCAAGCGTTATGGTTTTCTTGGATGAGAAATGTAATTTCCATTATAAAAAAAGAATAGACATCCATATTTTTTATCTCATATGTTCCATAATGTTATGCATCTTTGTTATCCCAATTTGGCAGAGAAACAAGAAAAAAGTAAATAGCACTGCAGGAAATAAATAAAAAAACCTTAAGACAAAAAGTAGGTTAAAAAAAAAAAACACCAGAAGCATACTGGAAGAAATTTGGATTTCTTAAGAACTGATAGATAATCTAACACTGATATTCTTAACAACAAATGGCATATTAATCTTAATTCAAATAATGGGATACCATAGCAGATCCTCTAGAGAAGTTATCAGAACACCTGCAGATACATAGCACATTCTGAAGAGCAATGTATAAGGCTATAAATATGCACAGCACGACCTCATTCATATTGTTCGTTCATAGGACTCAGATCTTTAGTTCAACAAAAAAAGGAAGAAAGTAACAAAAGGAGGAAGACTCTTTTGGTTAAGAACTGGGAGACAGGAAACCTGGATTCTATTTTTGTCTCTGTCACATATGTCCCTTATAGGCAACTTTTCCAGCTCTGAGGTATCAAATAAAGGAAGGGATTTTGAGAGAGGAAATGCTACAAAGGACTTAACCATAAGTACTTAGATTCGGAAGGCTTGTCTACTTTCTCTGCTTCACCTCCCTGTGCTGCTAGCTCTCTTCTTCCTCAGGCCAACACCAAACTCAGCAACATCCCCTCACAGCATACCTTCATCTTTTATTCTTCATCTGTTTGCTCTTCTCCACCTCGCATCAGCCAAGGGAGAACACACCACTGAGAGAGAGCTCAGCAAACTACCCCTAACATGAAGCTCCATCCAACTGGCCCCAACAGGAACTCCTTCCATAGGAACTCTCTTCAAACTGATCAGCTCCCTGTTGCTTCTCACAAACTGGTTGGTTCCTGGTTGATGGATCTCTGACCTTGCCCATCACCCCAACCACGATCACCTGGGGGCAGTTGGGGCCTCACACAGGTGGGCCAGGTTCTACCTCTGGGGCCTGAAACCACTTGGGAAACAAAACATGTTGCTGGGTTGTGACTCCTCCATAGGTCAATTCCAACTCGGGGCCCACAGCCCAGGCCCCAGCACTTCACTCCCTCATCTGAAGCAGTGATAAAAATTATCATCTATATTCCAATGATGATATAAACTTTAACCAGAAAACAATAACAGTATTAAAATTAGCAAGGAGGAACTAAACAGACACCTATTAGGCTTATTTTCCTGGTCCTCATACTTGAGATATTCAGTTTTGATAAATAAACAGAAAACCTGCCTTAAAAAAAAAAATAATTTAAAAAAAAAAAATAAAATTCAGCATTGTCCTTTGTTTCCGTATGAGTTGAAGTTATAACCTCCAGTATCATCTTTCATTTTTGAAGCTATAAGGATGTTTAGACAAGGTATTAAACAGTTCATCATATTGCATTTCTGAAGACTGGGAAGACAAATTCTATCTGCCTCCATCTCCATTTCATATTCCACTTTTTGTTATGAGTACTCTTCTTTTTAGAAGAATGACTTCAGATTCAGCACTCCAAATGTAAAGCTTAGTTTACTATCCAATAAGGAAAGTACAAGAAACCATGACTACAACAAAAAAAAGAGTAAATTATGATTTTAACTTAAAAAAAAAAAAAAATGGTCAATGGACTTTCATTACACGGGAGAGGAAGGACAGAAGAGAAAGGCAGCTTCTTTTTTATATTGGCTTTCCCATCTGAAAGAACTCAACAGAAAAATGGAAAAACAATACCAATAGAAAGATGTGAGGAAAGGGTCACAACATTTTTTAAAGGCCATACTAAAGCAACTGTACTGCAGAATGGGGATATATGCACCTCTAAGGAATGCATACACACTTAACTGCTATAGCGAACTGGCCATCACTTATAGCAACAGGTTATTTTTTATGGTCCTGTAAAGTGCTTTATGTAGGACTACAGATAGCATTTGGAGAGGAAGTAGATCAATTCATTATAGAAGTGATCTATTTCCAAATGTTTTCTCTCCTAGGAGACAAAACTGTCACTAATTTTAAGTTCCTAACTCACTGACAGAGAAAAAGTTTCTGTAATGATTTCTGTTTTCTTCAGGATACTGTATAGCTTTAAATACCATATCCACAGCAGTCTAAATGGCAATTAGAGAAAGTAGGTCTGACAGTATGTTAGAAAACCACTAGCATAGTGACTCAATACTCCAGAGACTTTCCAATACAAGCTGTGATTTCCCACGAAATCTGAGGAGAGAGAAGAGTGTAAACAATTCATGCAGCACAGACTGGTTTAAGGCCCCAATTCTGAATTCCTTATACAGCCAAGATAACTCTTGACTTTAACGGCTGCTCTGGAAACACTTGAAATCAGTTTGTGTATGGTACACTTTTCCTATAGAGACAGATACTCTTGGTTTGGGCATGTGTCTTATTTTACCTTTGAAAAATTCTGACCTGAACATGAAGCAAGTCATGGCTGTGGTGCTATGCAGGACTAAGCTCAATTGGATTTGTGTGACCTTTTCACTCTGGCAGGACAAAACAGCACATGCATTGTAAGTGCTTAGCATAGCAGTTGGCTTTAACAACAACTTTGACTTTTTTATGCAGGATTCAGCTTCTGTAGACCATTGGTTATCACCAAGCAATTAACCTGGGTGTCTGGTACCTTAGCTGGCCATTGAACCAGAGCAAAGTTGTTAGAGCTGATCCAGTAAGCACAGCAACATCTCTACTGCAATATGTTCATCCGTTTAAAATGATAGCTGCATATTCACTGTCGTGATCTACCAGGCAGCAAGTATACACATTTGCAAATGCCTTGAGAAATATACCCTAGATTTTCAAATTCACTCTCAACACTTCACGTGAACATTACCTGAAACTCAGTTTGCAGATGAAGTTTTAAGCATCTTTGGGTCCTCAAAGGTGCAGCTGCAGCCTTAGAGACATTTAACCACTCAATGACAGAGTGACAGGATGACAGAATGCACCACTTACCGCTGAACAGGTAAAGGAAGGGAATCTAAGTGGTCCTCGCCCTTGAAAGCCATATTTATCCTATTCTTACGTACACTTCTCCATAAGCTGGAATCTAGAAAGAAAACAAACAGTCATTTAGTAAACCTAGGGAAGCTCAGGCCTCTTCCATCCAGGGTGGCATGGCATTCTCCTACTGACCTGTGGAGCTAACTCAGGCTGCCACACAGCTCCAGCAGATAGCCAAGGCCATTAAGTAAATTTCACAGCATAAGCAGAGGTTACATATTCCTGAACTTCCTGGACTACAGCACAAATCACAGCCATCTGGGTTGAACAGTTATTATTTAGCCTCATTTATTTTGAGCTAACTTGAACTCTGGAGGAAATAGTAGGATTGTAATTTTTCAGGTTATTGTGAGAAAGACTGCAAGAGAGAGCAAGTGTATGCTCACATGATTTAGGATCATTTAGTACTACATTTACAGAAAGGCCCTTGAGGTATAAGTTACAGAAGTATTGGATCCTTCCATATTAAGCAATTTAATTTTTCTACAAGTTTGAAATGCTATACACATCTTTTTCTTTTATATCTGCTGACCAAGAGACACATCTGAACACTGTTGTATTAGAAAGAGGCAAGAGAGAAGAAAGAGAACCTCCTCATTTTCACAAGAAGGAGGGGTGCTGTCTCCTTCCTCCTTCTTGTAATTATCTCCATCTTACGTAAGGGCATTACATACTATAGGTCAGTGAATGTGCTCAACAAAAGCCACAGAAGACACTTTCCTGGCTAAACTAATGCAAAATATTTGAAGGAAAGGATTAATGCATGACCCAAGAAGAACGAGGAGAAGATGAATGAATACAGAGGAGGAGACAGGAACAGTGGGGAAATGATGCTTCCTTAGATGTGAGAAAAAACCTTGGATCAATGGATCTCACTCTTGGAGAAAATACTTTACACAGGAAATTAATGCTGCTTGTGTCACCAGCTGAAGCAGAATGTTTTTGATGTAGCCGCTTGTGAAATTCTGCCAATCGCTTTTTGGTTACATTCTGCAGCTGAGTCAGCCAGCATTTAAGATATTTGCCACTCCAAATTGCTCTTAATTGACATGGAGTGGTCCTCAGTGTCTTTCTTAGCAAACTGATCTCATTGCTAATGCATGTCCTTGTTTTTTTTCCTCAAGATCCCACAAACATTTTCCAAAGTACACAGAAGTATCATAACCAAAGTAACACATTCACATACTCTGTCTACTATTTAGCACCAGATTGCTTTGGTAATGGTGTCATCCTGTGTTCCTCTGTAACCCCCAAGTTTTCCTGTAAATAGCAATCTCCTTAGTCCATGCATCTAATGAATGTACATATAGAGATATGAGAGAAGAATCTGTTTAGGGAAAAAAAAAAGGCAGTTCTCTAATTAAAAGAAAAGATTTGATAGATTGTGCCTGAAAATTCATATGCCCAAGTATGAAAATATTAGTATGTATCCCTCTGCTCCCATGAGACACCAACTTTGAACAACAAACTTAATGTTGTTGCGTTTTGTTTTGGTTTTGGTTTTGTTTTTTTTAAAAAAAGCATTTAGCATGTGATGCACAGACTTCACTAACAACTGGAATAAATTAGCTATCTTAATTTCTTTCTACTAGCAGAAATTTTTCTCTTTGTCAAAGACATTTAAGATTACCAAATACAAATAATCATATAATCAGATTTACTGGAAATAGCCATTTATCACTATCTTCATTTGGAGAAGATACTCTTAATCAAAGATGAACACACTTGCATAAAAATCTTAATCTCCAAGATGAAGGTTCTTCTCCTAAATCTTATAATGTATAAGGACTGAGAAAACAGTCTTTCAACCTGCAGAATTACAGACTTTATGGACACCAGAGATCTCCTGCTCAGCATCAGGTACGTGATTTACCTTATGTTACCAACACAAAATCAACGGCTTCCCTCTGGTGAATTAAAGCCATTTCACCATTAGCTCAGCCCACTAATAGTTTCTACACATACAAATTAAAGCACCTGCTTGTACTCCATTACTTGTGATCAGCGACATAATGTACACAGACATAAATTAGATTATTGCATGTCACTGTTCCCTATAAATTATAAACCTGACAAAAACACAGCTTTTTATACTCTGTCTTCCCACAAAACACACATTTATGTTATGGCTGAGAGCCTTTAAAAACATGATCAACTTCTACTTAGAGGTCACTTAAGCTCCAGAAACAATATCAAAATGCCACACCAATATCTTAACCAAACAATCTGTCTCAAGCCTATGATTAGAAATTAGCTCAAATCTTTAAGCACAAATTAATGTTGACAACATGAGGAAATGCTCCCCCAAGTACCTGGCAATCTGCCAGGTGACCAACTGTACCCCCAAGACCACACAGTACCACACTAGTCTACAGAAACCCATGATTACAAGAGAGGCTGGGAACACAGAGACTGATACAGCACAGGAGTGTTTAATCCTTCTGCTTAGTTGATGTTGCATTTTATTAAAGCCCCAACATGGCATTGAGCTCTTGTCAGCGTTTCTAAAAGGAAGGTCTCCTACTATAGCTGACTAGGTAGATGACAACATAAGTATCACAGCAAGTTGAAGCAAGAAACTTTCAGAGTATCAAATATTTCATCTACAAAAACCATCATACTCATTTGCTCTGGCAAATGCAGGACAACAGACATGGAAGAACAGAGACATGCTGTTACTAACAGAAACACATATGCTAGCAACCTGTCATGAAAATTTCTCCAAGGCTTTTTCTTCGGAGGGGCTGAAATATGGGCAGGGCAAGGTACATAACCATGACTGCAACTGCTGTCTGAGCCTCTGTGTAGATGCACCAAGAAGGTCAACAACTTTCATGCAACAGGTATACACAACTAAAGCAGGTGGCATGCACATCAGCATACACACTCAAGGATACACACACTGTAAACACATGCCCACATGCCTCTTAATTCTTCCCACTACTTGCTGCCTCACAGATGGTGGAGACAGCATGGCAGTAAGCAGAGCCACAGATCTGAAATGCTGCCTGAAATCAGAGATCCTTCTTCTAATGACCATTTAAAAGATACCCCTCCATCTTAACATTTCATAAAAACATATACATGTTTTGTATATATGTTATGCATGTAAATATATGTATACACACACACGTATTTATTATGTATATATGTACTAGTAGACAACATTAGGAGAGTTGTGCAGCAGACACTAATGTTTTTTCCTACTGGCTTCAGTGGCCACTGGTCAGACCCACAGCTGGCCAGAGATGCTGTGTAGGCAAACTTATACTGAAAAAATAACACTACTTGTAATTTGCAATATGGGTCGTTTTGGTTCAAGTTTGAGTGACGCTTATACTGAAATCATAAAATTGTCATTATTGGACTTTTATAAGGCAAATTTTTTAATACCTTACATAGGATTTGACATAAATAAACGTCTGCACAAACTTGAATCGCAGTTATAAATAACAACTTATAATCAGTTTAGTTCTCCTGGTACATCGCAATGTGTGCATGTGCAATCAGATGTATTCATGGCAGCATTCTCCTTGTGTCCTTCATCTTTCTCTGTCACATCAACACTGAATTAGATTTTAAGATGTTATTTGCTTGTGTTTACTAGATAGATGTAGATAAGCAGACCACAAACCACATTTCACTCCTGTTGAAGACAGTGAGCCAAAAGCTTCTTTCAGAGAACTACTACCCAATAAGAAAACAAATCATCACACCTGAAACAGCACATGAACTTTGCTCGCAGAAAAAGCAGTGCCAGCAGAGGATGTGACCTCCATGGCCAAACCCCTGCCCCCCAAAAAAAACAAACACACACCACCAGGAAGAGGGAACTTGCAAGCACCAGGCTCTGATGCTGGCAAACGACACAGAGAACTAAAAACAGCTTAAGAAGCTGTTAAACTAGCCCACTCATAAGTTAAATGAGTCTTATCCTGACTTACACCACGTTTGGCAGCACCTGTGAAACCTGTGCAAAGCCTCATTAGCACAGCAATGGAACTGGGAGCTCTTAAACCACTGGTTCCACAGCAGCAGATGACTCCTGTCTTACAGGAGCTCCCTGCTGGAAGCCTCAACTTGCTCATCAGAGAGCAGCTTCTATAGTGCAACTTTTAGCATCCTACAAAAGATGCTATTTCTGCTAGGAAAACAAATTGTGTCTTGTAAATTCCGCCAATTTAAATTTCTACTTCATCTTTCAACATGTTAGCTTATATTTAACAAGCTAAAAATTAGGAGGATTCTAGCAGCGAGGATTCTGCTAGAAACACATCCGTATGAAATAGTAATAGAACATATTCAAGGTGAAATAATAGTGGCTCATTTACTCCTACTACTGATGGCCCCTAAAGAAGTTCTCCATCACAAAACGATGCCCTGAATCATTAAGCCCTGAAACTTACACAATTAATTCCACATTTTTGAGCTCATTTGCTGCACACATGTCCACCCTTGTAAAGTCTTAAATCAAAAGGTAAATCCATGAACTTTCTCCACCCCATTTCTAACCCCTAACATCATAATTTCAACATTAACAACATCTTAAAATAAGGTCAACCCAGAGCATCATTTCTCTTTCTGAAAGACAGTAATCCATGCATCTAGCCTTTGATTATTAATAATCATCAGAATTAGAAGAGCATGTTACCTATAAGTAATATAGTTAGCCTGAGAATAAGAAGTCATTTGCTTAAAATCATTTCAGACTAGATATCACTTGATTAATATGAACAGTTCCTGTCTGTAGTAAAGTACAATCTCTGTTCTGCCAAACAGTGCCTGTCCTTATTTTACACTTCTGGGAGTCTGGGAATCATTAGTTATTATTCTCCTGGTACGCAGAATAACTGTTAATGGAATGCCACAAATCAAATTAAGAGCAAAATTCTGACAGCATTTATGTGATAGGTCAAAAAGAAAATACACACACTCTGTCCTTCAGCAACGCATCCGATCCACCATTTTTTCCACACTAACCACTTGAGGACTCAGAATCCTGTTGTCATTTTGCATCACAATAGGCTTATAGAGACACGAATTAATTACAACACTAAAAGCCAACTCATAATTAAGCTGAGTGGCACAAATCTAAGAAACTGTAAAACCAGAAGAAGAAATAATGAAGAATCCTTCAAATAATTCCTTAAAATGGGTTGTATTAGCACAGGATCACATATACAGAGGTAGTTACCACACTCCTAGAATGCAAAATTAAAGCTAGAAGAGAGAGAGTTGGGAAGAGCCACTACTTGCAGTGTCCATTCATGGGAGCTGCTCTCGTGGAACCAATAGTCAAAGAGGAAGCACTGTTGAGTAGTTTGTGCCTTACACTTCAAGTACAATCTGAAGCATAAATCCATTTTCACTCACACAGGGTTTTAATTTTAATGCATTATTTCTTCCCATCTTTTCTCTCTATTTTTTGCAGAGAGAGGATCTAATTTTAAACAAGTCTCTAACTTTGACAATACCCCTTTTTATATGTCACAGTATGTTTTGGGTTGGAAAAGACCTTAAAGATCATCTAGTTCCAACCACCCTGAGGTTGGGTAGAGACACCTTCCACTAGAGCAAGTTGCTCAAAGCCTCATCCAATCTTGAATATATAGCTATTAAATATATATATATACATACATATACTGCATAATATATTTATATGATGAATATTTAATTACATTATTATATTCAACTATATTGTTTTTCTATTTTTGAAAATATTTTATGTTTTATTATTTAAAAATACTTTATATTATTTCTATTATATTAAACATTTATAAACTCTACAGTAATATATATGTATATATAAAAAATGAATGGTGTGTGTATATCCCTCTCTAGTGTAGCTATCAATACAAACTGAAGTCTATGCTACTTCTGTGTTCTGGATTTTTCTCATCTTAGCCTTACTGTACACAGCTATACCATAAAAATATGGGGAGGTGGAGAAGCAGATAAAGATCTATCACACTTCAAATAGATCATCCTGAAAATTACAGACAAGAAACTTTACTTTGTAGATCTTAAGATAGCACAAGAAGTTCAACACTGCCAACTTCAAATACAGAGTGAGGGGAAACATGGAAGAAAAAAAAAATCTGAAGCCAGTCCCATTCATCTGCATACAGAATTTGACTCCTTCATTCACCTTCTGGTTTTAGAACCTTCAGGATGCTCTCCTTCAACACATACAATTCTTTCTTTACGAACACCACAACACAAAAATCTGCTTTTAAAGCAAGGGATGTTGGATTGCTCATTCCATTTCTTCGTTTTATCAAGTAGATCATATGGAAACACAGTGAGAAGAATATTTGCAATGCAACCAGAAGATCTAATTGCATTGGAGGAAAAGCACAGATCCATTTTACCCAGGTAATCCCACTTTCTCCATGACAGATTAGAAGAGGTCTGTCATGGCACGCACTACAGTCAGTCTTTTTGCCAAGGCATGAGTCTTATTGCAATGTGTTTTTAGCAAATGTAGATATAAAAATCTCTAGAAATATGGAGTTTACATCATTATGGACTACATTATGAAAATATTTCAAATAAGGAGATAAAGAAAATCATAACAGATTAAGATTTCCTTTCTCCCTCTCCCCCTCTTTAAAATTATTTTGGGAAAAAAGACACTGGACTAATCACTTAGTTGGCATCTTTTTTTTAAATCTTATCAGTGAAAGTCTTTAAAATCTCCTCTTCTGAAAGGGGCACACCAATTTATATCAATGGCAGTACTATGAAAGCAAACTGATTAGTGGTCACATTTCTAGCTATTAACATTTTAGAGGCAGTTTCACTGGAAAAGAATTTGCTTTTGAGGTTCAGGAACTGAATAATATGTGGCAAGTTGGTGCATTCCAGAGCTATATTTTATCTTTTATGTGATGCAGAATAATCACCATATAAAAATGTTTATTGATTCTCAGAGCAGTATTAATGCAACTTGCTACCATAAAATGCTGAGAGGTACAACTCCTCTGTGCGTCCGCGTTCTCTGCTTCCTGACAGACAGCAGCACCGTCCCTCTCCCTTCTTAAAGTAAACCAAACACCCAATTTGACATCACCTGCACCAACAAAAGTTGAGCATCCCTGGTTTTGATCACACTCCTTGGTTTCAAAGATATTTCTGAAGCGAAACAGATAAACCACCTGGTTTGCAGACCACGTCTCTTTGCTGTGGATTGCTCTCAGCTGTGGCGGCTGCTGCATCGATGGCCCCTGCATGGTCAAGAGCTTTCCCTTCAGAGATGTCCCGCCACCATCACACCCAAGAACAACTTCTCTTTCTTCTTCTTTTTTTTTTTTTTCCCCCACCCCAAGACTAGCAGCAGCTGGGGACACGCCAGCTGTAAATTCAGTACTTCACAGGCACAGCTCTGAGGTCCCCACAGCGCCTGTGAGGGGAGCCCCAACTGCTGCCCCCTGGCTGGAACCGGTTCTAGCCAGTCCTGAGGGAAGGGCCCAGCCCAGCCCAAACCTCACCCTCAGGGCAGCAGCCACCAGCAGGAAGCCACTGCCAGCATCAGCTCAACCTCCAGGTCTCCCTGGAGATAAGGGCAGTCGAGCTCAGGCTGGGGGGTCCCCCATGCTTCCCTCACTATTGCATTAGAGGTCAGAGGTTTGTGTTGATTGGCAATAAATTAATTCAAGTGAAATTCCCCTGCTTAGGTCTGGTTTACTCTCAACACTATAGCCACATGCAAGACATGATGAAATTCTCCTCAACAGGATCTTGTGCCTTCCGTGGAGAGATTAGAAACCAAAAGGCTGTCATTCCAACTACCTATTGTGTAGGGGAAAAAAAAAATAGGAGTGGATATTTGCTTGTGCAAGTGTAGACTATGCTGTTCAGAAGAAATGCCTAGAAAACATCATGGTTTTCTGTTATTTGTTGACATGAGGTTTCTAAGTGTAATGAAATTACAGATAAATTCATTATTTCCCCTACAAACATCAGAAGCTTCCAAAAGCAGCTTAAAATGAAAAGAGATAAGAGAAAATCATCTCCTTATCCAGGCAGGAAATAGAGAAACATAAATCAAGTAACTTACCCAAAGTTAAACATGAGGCGAGTATAAATTGAAAACAAATATTCCAGTGTTCAATACTGTAAGTAAGTACATAGAGAAGACAATAACATTCTATTTAACAACTTCATTGAAAGGAAAATAATAAGGACCTACACAAGTAACTCAGTTGCTGTAGGGAAAGATGATAATATCTTTGCACATGTCTGTATACAATCCACTTTCTATAATGAAAGGATTTCATTCTTTAATTAATATCTATTCCAGTTAGACAGGCAGTTTCAAAGACATTTACTTGCATTGATATTCCTCTAAAGAACGACAACACAAAAATCTGACATTTTAACAGAGATGAGCAAAACAATATTATTAATTCAGGTCACAGCCCACACTTAGCCGTCTCTATTGGAAGTATTGCAAGGCATTACATGGTAAACAATGGTGGTATTTCCACAATATTTGCCATCAGCCATTAAGTTTTTCATTTTATAGAGTTAATATCCAATTTTTTTTTTGTCATAACTCTGAAAACTTTAAAATCATCTTTATACCAATACAGACAAACATGCATTTACCTTAAAGTTAACACAAACATGAAAGGCCAAGAACAACTCTCTGGTAATTGAACAGCTTCTCTATCTGAAATACTAATAAACTTCTGTGATAGAAGTAGCAAGTTTATTATGTTTTTTCCCCTTTTCCCCTACATACTGCAGAAAAGAAAGAGAAGGAAATCAGAGAACTATAGAAAAGTTAAAATGAAAGAAAATGAGAGATGTCAACATTATTGCCTGCTAATGAAGTATCTCAACAGAATACCAGAACGTGAAATCCAATTTAACAAGCAGCATGCAAGATGAGCCATCACACACCAAGGAACATGGAAAGCTACCGTGGTTGAGCTATATACTTTCAAGGATCCCAGCTCCTTCACTTGGCTATCTTCATGCTAGTCGCAGTCTCTACCTTCAAGCATGTCTTTTCTAGCTAGAGACAACAGATCCAGTAAATGAACACAAACGTCCTCCTACAAGCTAATAAATAAATAAATAAAAGAATGTTAGCGAAATTACCTATACACAAAAAATACGAACATTTGAGCTTACAGCAACATTTGAGTGTTGTTTCTATTTCTTGCTTTTTTTCTTTAATAACTTCAATTAACAGTTCCAGACAGCCTGTCAGCAGAACTACGTTGCCTAGTCATTATAATTCTACATAAAGGTCAAGTAATAAAGCTGCAGCGGGCTTTTTCTCTTTTTAAGGAGAAAATACTGCTTTTATATTTTTGAACCACTGCCAAGGAATAACGAATCATCAGACATTTTCTTCCCCCTCTGTCCTTTGTGCAAAACAACCGAAGGAGTCAAAAAGCTGTAATAACAGCACATAGGGAATCACCGGCAGGAGTAGAGGCAGAACTGCTCCATAGGATCATTCCCGTTATTTGGTGTGCCAGGAGCAGGTGTAACATGACCAGAGCACATCCAGAAATCCCTAGTAAATCTAAAGGCTCAGGGGGGACTTTGTAGCCTGTACACATTAGATTAGTTTTACACTAGAGATCAAATTGTGTCTCGGGAACACACTGGAGCAGGAAATGCAAAGATTACTTAAGTCAACATGCTACATCCAGTCTTTGTGTCAAGAGCACTCCTGAGTCTCCAGCTGCAGAGCTCCAGAAGGCCAAGCAAAAAATGTTCAAATGTATTATCTGATGTAAGGGCACAGTTTTTGTGGGATTTTGTGATTTGTCTGGGCTTCTTGCTCATTTCTCCATTGTCCCTCTCTGTCCCCTTGATTCATAGACTGAAATTCTAGTATGGAAAGGCTGCAGAGCAGAGCACAAAACAACAGGAAGAAACAGCTATGCTGTAGACTCAACACATCCTCCACTAGCTTATAGCAATACTGAGTAATATACACCATAACTCTATATTGCACATTACCATTCCTACAAATATTGTAGCTCAGCAGGGACCTGTGTGGTTTAAAAAGTGATTGTCTACTTGTCATAGTACTTCTACTTAGCAAAGCCCCAAATTTGCAAGGTGTACAAGTTATGGCCTATAACATCTTTCTCATTGGTAACTCCCAGATACACAGCAAGTTACCAGAGTCCAGTAACTTTGCATCTATCAGCTGAACTACAGCAACTGTGCTCCTCAGCTGATGTTTGGTAACCTATTACGCAAGGGAACTGGCACACAAGTTTAGAGTACACAATGAACTACTTCATCATCTGTTCCAGGACTGCTGTATTATTTGTTCTCATGATTTTCAAAAAAGTCATATCAAAAGAAGAGAAAAATAACCTTTTAAGCAGTACAAGTCTCATTGTAGAAGACAGGTAATGTTTTGATAAATATTTTTAATTATTATCATGAGTTTGTGATGGCACAATTAAAGATACATACACCAGAATTAGCTGGAAGTAGAAGTCCCAAGGCCAAGCTTTTGCTATTAGCAGCCAAATTCAATGAATTCCTAATCATTAGGCTTAGGAGTGCTCGGATTCCAGACTTTATTTTTCCTCTCCACAGAAAAATGTGTGACCTTAGGTTTTTTATCCACAATTTTGGCTTGGTCTTACAGTTATTTATGACTATGCCACAGAACTTGCTCATTGATATTTCACTGAAAGTCAGACAGATAGGCATTAAATTCATATGTGGAAAGCAGTCTGGCTACTCCCGATGCAAATCTGTGCACTACAAAACCTCCAGGCACATGAGACTGTTAAGACCAAGGAAATCTTTTAAGTGTGAAAGTTCTCCATGAAATTGGGTCTTGATCATTTCAGGTGCAAGTGCAGCAAAACTTCACACAGGTCACAGAGATGATCCATTGTCCCGAAAACTTCAGTCTTCAGGCTTGTTTCTGCTGTTACTTATGATATGTGGGCTGTGGAGCAGATCTTCTCCCATTTGCAAGAGTATCCAAGTAAACTCCAAATCTCTCCAGAGAGCTCATTTCACTATTAAAATACCAGCATTTTCCTACCTACCACTTCTAGAGAGAATTCCCTGTATAAGTTTCATACACCTCCATTTTTCATGATCAGCCTCAGAAAACTGCTCCTCTCCAAATACCCATTATCACCCAGTACTGCCAATGCAACCAAAGCCAATAATTAGTCTCAATAAGAAAACAGACATATATCTAACTCTTCATGGGGATACGAGCATAAACTGCACCTGCAAATATGCCTTTCATTGTTTTCAGGGTACTTAAGCTTAGAGGTGCTATCAAAAATCCAACATTTACAACGGCTGGATCCAAAGAACTGCCTGTGCCAATTACTTTATACCAGTAAATACCTGAGGGCCAGGCATGTCAAATAACTGGCTACATATTGCCAATACCCATCTATTGATGTGCCAGTGCTTTGGCATCCAAGAGGAGGAAGGATCTGCCATCTGAGCAGTCAGGGAGGCAGTCTGTCCCACCAGCACTAGAGACTGCACGTAAACATTTTTCTTTAGATCAAATTTATCTGGGCAAGACTCAGCACAGAGGTTTCAGGGGAACAGCCCATGACCCTCACAGTGCTCAGGTGAAAGAACAGGATTCCTGAAGCCACATGCTAGCTGTATTCATTACCATGACATGAATGTCATGTAGGTAACGTGAAATTTTTGTAGTTGGCCCAGCCTTGGGAAAAACTATTCCCAAAAGCAGAATCGATACTTATACAGCAGTCCCCAAAACTGAAATGTTTTTTATTTATTTGAAGATAGAGAGCTATGACCAGCAACATGTATATGCAAGGAAAAAAAGTGACATCCTTAAATTGCAGGAAAAAATTTAAATTACTGCAGTGGTAAATGTAAATCAGTTCTGAGACACAGCCACCTAATTGTCCATTAAGATATCAAAAAACAGATTCTTCTTTTAATTTAATAGTCTTTTAAAAGAGAACCCAAGGAAATGCTAAGCATTACTCATGGTGGAACTACAGGACAGAGCTTTCGACTCATGACTCATCCAATAAAAGTGAAAGCAGTTCATAAGCAGATTCTGAAAAGTTTCAAAGCACAAGATGAATTTACCTTAAAAAAAAAAACACATTTCAAGTAAG
>VYZX01016219.1:37464-54788 GCA_013401335.1 Brachypteracias leptosomus
AAAAAAAAAAAAAAAAAAAAATCAGTTACAGGAAACACAGGGCAGTGGTTACAGCTAGGGAATGAAAAGAAGGAAATCATCCTGTTTTCCACAACAAGGTTTATCACCAACTTCCTCCCAGTTTCACAGAAAGTTATTTAACCTCTCTACATTCTGAAGTAACAGTGTATCAAATTCTTCTACTCTTCAGTGCAGTGACAGATGACATAATGCGGGGGGGGGTGGNAAAGATTAGAAGATTAAAACAAAGCAAAGTCAAAACTTTGAAGGGAAATGTTTTTCTATAAAACATTGGCCACTTGTTCCCACATAGCTGCTGTGAGTCAGAAGCTAGTATCACATAGTCACAGAACGGTTGAGGTTGAACAGACCTCAGTAAACTCCAAAAAGGAACACTCTCAAGGTAATACAAACTACCAAAGTTACAATTAACCAAAATAATTTTAAAATCAAGTCTCATGCCTCAAGACAGTTGCTCCCTGTATTGTGTCCTGCTCTCAGGAGGTCATTGGAAATTTGGCTTCTGATTTTAACTGAAAACTAGCTTCTCCAGCATAACAGGGAACTGAATGGAAGAACTAGATGGTGCCAGAAGGAATCAATGAGATGGACAGATGCATTAAAGTGCCCAACAGCCCTGCCACTGATTTCAGTGGTGAAACAAGCCAAAAACTTATTGTACATTTAGGAGTTAAGATTGACTGGGACCTTTCTAAAATTACATATACAAAATACCAACTTCTGCAAATAATTATCAGGTCATATACCCATAAAAGTCAAGAATATATATTTTATTACCTGCTCATCTTACTTATTTGTGGAATAGAGCCAATATTAGTCAGCATAAGTAACTGCTTGCATGCAAGGAGGCTTGAATCAGTAAAGAAGGGAGGTAATTAAAAAGAGGGAAATCCAAAATACAGTTTTACCTACCAATCACGTCATCTAAATTGTACTGTTTTATTCATTAAAAATAAAGCTTTAAAACAAAGATACCATATTTTATGCAAGTCCTTGATTACCTTTCTGCCGAGGGAGCATGTAATTTACAAGAAAGAGGACTTAAAGCTTTAAGTGCCTCTGACTTAATTCAGCATGCTGTATTGATGGTCCCATTTAGATGATTCCATTTTAGGCCCCTCTAACGCATTAAAGGCATGACTTACTCACATCCATTTGGCTAATGATCCCCTACTGCTCTAAAGTAAATGACAGCTATTTACAGTAAATTATTCAATTAGATAGAGGGAAGTGCAGTATTCATTTTATATTGTTTGACATGGCAAAATAGAAGTGTGCAAGAAGGCAGGTAGGGCATTTTAATCTTTCAGAATCAACTGTTTAATCCACAGCAAGAGAATAAATATACTCCACAACACTTGTCAGCATCAGATTTTTATTGTAAACATTCTGAGACTGAAGTGTTGCAACTCCAGATAATATAATTCTGCTCACTTCAGAAGTCATCATCCAACACAAGGAAATTGAGTAACCAGCATCTTACAGAACTGATCTTAAGTACAATTTCAAGGAACACACAAAGTGACTTTTCTTTTCTTAGAAAAAAACCCCAAACAACCAAAACCACACATGCTAGCAGCAGATCAAATTTACATTAAAAAAAAAAAAGTTAGGCATGAGCAATTCTGAATCCCATTTATTTGTAATGGGATTTATACTACTAAAGTGCCTACCTCGCTTTCAGAAACAGGACTGAATGTCCCAAGACATTTGGTTGGATAGTGAGGTATTTTTAATTCATGAAATCTCAGGAAAGTAGAAATCTCAGCTGCCCTCAAANAAACCCAAGCCCCCCAAAAAAAAAAAAAAAAAAAAAAAAAGGACAAGCTAGGAAGTGCAGGTATAACAGGTATAAAGCATTTCTCCATATTATGAGTATGAACATGAAGTGCAAGATGCAGATATGGCTCCTGTGCATCCTGAGCCTGTCACTGACCATGCTTTGCACGGTTCTCAGGCCTCCTAGCACTTAATACAGAGCAGAAGGAAGAAGCAATTTGTTTGAGCCCTCCTGGCTAGCCCTGATTTTGGAGAATTTCTCTCTTCCACAAGCCCAGGGTGCCTCAGAAAAAGTGCCGAGCATCCCAAATAGAACACTTTCCTCTGGCTAACCTGCCAATGCATTTAATTTTCTGCAGGCAGAGAGCCAAGTTGAGCAAGCACAGCTCCTGCTAAGTTTAATGGTAGCTGCACTCGCTCATGCCAGCAAATGAAGTTTGCTGGGGGACTGGAAGCAACACACTATAGAAAATACAACTGTAGCCAACATCTGTATTCAAAGGATACATTTGAACGGGCTGCTCTTTTTTTTTCCTGTTTCTGTTCTTCTGAAGCTGCTGGCACAATGAAACCATTCCTACTCTTCGTATATACTCACTCACTTCCATGAGCAAGGATTCCAGACTAGCCATTTATAATGATGAATTTAGTAAAAAAAGAAGTTTACCACAACAAGACTATAATTTAGCTGTCATTTGGTGCCTATACACCCAAAAGTGCTTCCCAGATTGTTCAGAAGACCTCCTACAAACATAGCTCCTGAATTCCTAAGGAAAGTCAGGAAAGTCTGCATTTCAATGGCTCCAGAGCCTATTTTCTGTAATTGGATACTCTCTGCTTATTTTGCTAGCTACCTTCCCCCTCTTATGAAAGATTTATCTTATTTTAATTTCTAGCTGTAACAGAACCAAATATATTAAGCAAATTTTAGTCCAGATTCTCAGTGGCTTTAGGCTATGGATGCTATTTAAGTTTTTACTAGGCAAAGATTACTCCGCTATTATTTGCAGAAACTCAAAAGTCCCCTCCCTTTGAAATACTTTTTAAAGGCTATAGTAATAAAAGTTATAGTAATAACATTTCTAAATCTCAGCAAGAAATACTGTGGTCTTTCAGTCTCTAGTGTCTATCTCTGCTTGACCTACAACTCTTCATACAATGTCCTCCTTCTCTGCCCTCCTGCTCTCAGGCTAAACACGTCACTGACATTCTCTTTGGAGCACAAGGAAGCAGCTTGGACTTGCATTCTTTAAACATGCAATGACCCTCTGAAACATTCCACAGTTAATTTCTGATGAAAAATTAACTGTCTGAAAGGCAATGAATTAAACCAGATTGCAAGCCAATCCTACATCTAGTAAGAAATTAACTATACGGAAAACAATTAGCATGGCACTTGAAATCACCCAGAAAGCCCAAAATATATATATATATATATAAAAAAACCCCACAACAAACACCCCCTCAAAAAAACAAGCCAACCACCAAACAACAACAAAAAACAAATCAAAACAACAACAAAACCCAGGGATAATGTGAATTTCTATCCACATTTTTAAGAACTTAGTTCACTAAAATAGACTTCTCTACACAAAATATTTAACATTTATATTTTTCTAGTTCTGAAATTCCCCAGGCAGCCAAACAGGAAAGTTCAGAGCAACTAAGACATTCAACGTACATTGCCAGTAAAGCTGCTACGCATCATGGCTACAATGAAGTGGTACTGAAAATGAAATACTGAGTGTACAAAATGGTATGCAGATCTCCAAATAGTTGTTCAGAACAGGCTCCTTGGAGGGGCAGAAGCCAGAAGACACTGAAGCAGAGGAGGCAGGAGCCGTCAGCGCTGCACTTCAGTTTTTCCCTAATATCTTCCCAGAGAAGTCGTTCCTTCCCCAGGACCAGGCTGTGATGGGTGCATTAGCTGCCCACCCAGGTGGTGAGAACACAGCTCTGTGTGACACTCTCAGTGACAGCATGGCCAAGTTGGCCTAAGAATGTGGCTAATACTGTTGCCAAGAAGATGTAAGAGCAACTATTGGAAGGAATCATTTGGCCTGGGATGAGCCACTTGACATCATCTCCTTTCAGATGGTACAGACAGAAATGTTGAGGCCCAGGGACTCAAAGCTCCAATGGCCTCGTCCCCATTTGCTGCCAATCCCTGCTGTTCCGAGCAAGAGGCCTGTCCCTTTTGTGCGCAAGTTTCTCCACAACAAAGACATTAAGTGCCCCAAATGGATTTGATTTAAAAGTATTATTTACAAAGCACCTGAACATCCAGTAAAATTATAGCAAAATGTAGCACAATTTCCCTCCACCTCCTGCAGGTGCACTGCATTTTCATTCATATTACAATTAGCAGACATTACGGGTCAGACGCACACATCAGCTAGAAAATGGCACAATGATTAGTTAGCCCAACCCTGCTCACATAACATTAAGCTTTACTTACTTTTGTTTTGAGGCTTATTTTTTCCTCAAAACCCTTGACATTGTTTCTAGCTATGGTAATACTTAGATAAATAAAAGAACAGGCAACAATTCCACATGAGATATTGAGCATGCCACCCTATAATGGCCTCTCTCCCTAATTTCATAATTCATACATGTTTAGATTTTAAAAAGTATACACAGAGTATTTTTAATGGAATCAAGCACAAAATAGAACAATTTCCCAGGGCTTTCCAGGTCTCCTGCAATGCCAGCACCTGTTTAGTACATCTCTGTAGAAGTCCAGCAGGTTTTTTTTTACATTTTCTTTCTTTCTCAGCAGCCAGAGGTCACCTTCTTCTCCCAAGTCCTCTAAGTGCTCTCCTAAGTCATATACTTAGGATCTAGAAATGGGAGGAGAGAAGCAAGAGCACTCAAACACACAGAGAATGTAAGAAAATGAATATGAAAGAAAAATCTGATCTAGGGAGGCACTTGCATTGAAAAGGATTGACTTGGTTTGAAAAATAAGCAGAGATACACTATGAAAAAAATTTTATTACATCCTATGCTTCTAGCTTAACATATCAGTCTGTGTTGGAGACAGCAAGTCCCTGGCACGGGGCAATGCTTCAGCAATGATGAGAGCATTTTTCAGGCACAGTACTGTGTTATATTTCACTCGTGCATCCCTCAACCCAACAATCCATGTTGGCTACATTTTGCTTTTGTAAATGAACATAATTTGGCTCTTTTTAAATTCCTCTAACTTTTCCTTCATTTAATGATTTCTCCAGAAGTGCTTAATTGAGAACATTTTGAGACCTAAATTACAAGATCTGGCATATGAAGACTCCAATTCCTATAAATAGATGAATATCCCATTTTCTGGAATTTTAATCAGCTGCTTCTTTTTATTTCATCTCTACTAGATATCTATCTCTGGACTGTTTTTACAACTGCTGAATATTGATTCCTGCTTTTTCCTTTAAAGGAAACCTATTGATTGACTTGTTTTGTAACTCACATCAAAATAGAAGAATAAAAGAGAAGAACTTCTCAGAAGAATAAAAATAAAGTGGATATAAAAATGCCAAAGTGTATGTGTATATCTTCTAAGGGAAGGATAACAGAATTTCAACATCAAATCTCTTTCTACTTGAGACATGAGTGTAAAGCTCTGCACTTGCTGACTACA
Source organism: Brachypteracias leptosomus (assembly GCA_013401335.1). Taxonomy (NCBI): domain Eukaryota; kingdom Metazoa; phylum Chordata; class Aves; order Coraciiformes; family Brachypteraciidae; genus Brachypteracias; species Brachypteracias leptosomus. Next base: position 42,899 of record VYZX01016219.1, read on the forward strand.
CGTTGGTGTCTAACAGTGCTGCCCAGCATGGCCATATTCTAACATTTCTAGAGAAATACAGCTCCAACTTTTATCTACCTCATGTTCACAGATGACCTACATTTTCTCGGGATGAGAACCAATACCATACTTAAATTGCTGCTGTAACTTAAGGCTAGCAAGAAGAGCTCTCTGCTGGTTAGCATGGGCACTTGGAGAAAGGGAGGATGGAGCTCTATGTGGAACAACACTCTTCAGTCTCCTGGGTTTTGCCTCCCACTCTGTTGCCAGCAGTTGTTCCTCTGACCTCTTCCAGCTGTCAAACCTCCTCACCAGTGCTGCAATGGGACCGGCAAGAGCAGCATCCAGCTTGTGTCTGCCCAGACACACGCGCCTGCAGCCGTGTCGGGGAGCTGAGCAGTACTGACCACAGCTGCAGGCAGCACTGGGAGCCCCAGCTCATGCAGTGTTCTCAAAGCATACACCCACCTTTCAGTTATGAGTCCACAAAAATAAAAATCAAACCAGATTTTCTTTTGTTCACAGCAGTTCCTGTGAGCACTTCATATAAAAAGCGAGAGAGGAAAAGCTGCCACACAACACACACCTAAAGTAATCTTACTTCAGCTGTGCCTTGGCAAAAAGCCTAGGCAGCAACAGGATTTTTCCCTTTAGCTAGCAAACAGATCCCATTTCCCTTTTTTCCAGGGCCCACATCCATATATTCAACTATAGTTTTGATATCAGCATTTATAGCTTTCATATGGTTACCATTTTGAAGGAAACCACTTCCTCAGTACAGGCACAGTTAGTATATTTTCTTATTTTCATATTATTCTGGATTGGGCAGAATACTTGTAGATTGTGGGAGAGGGGGAAGAAGAGGCCACAAGGGATAGAAATCAGACTGAGAAAAATCACAGGTAAATGTGTTTAAGACACAATAGATCAAAACCAGACATCAGTATGAAACAATGTTTCAAGCTCACTTTCTGCCTTTCTTTTCTTGATATAGCTATAACTACTGCTCAGACCTTTTCTGGTGGGATCTCATGTGAATGTGTAAGCATCGTGTGCTGAGGGCTAAAGCAGCCAGGTCACCATCTTCACTACTATTATTTCCCTAGGCATCTAGCTATGCTTTCATGAGGAGCACAGTGCCTTGAAGGCAACAGTGAATTTGCTCACCTGCACTGTCTTGGATCTGACACTGATGGTTGTGTCATTGGAAGACTTCAAGCATTTATGTAAGTGCAATCTCTAGCATATCAACACCTCAATTTAGTACGACATGGTGGCGAGCTAACAAAAGCAGCAAAGGAAACTAAAGTCTGCAGCATAGGTTGAGTATTCTATCTTCATTTTCCTTATGTCCTCAACAGCTTAGAAAGAAACCAAAACTAAGACAAGGAGTAAATTTGTCATTTCAATACTAAGTTTTGAAACAGCAATTCCAGAATTCAATATATATAAACTCTTCTGGCTCCAAGACAAAGATTGGCATTAAATATCATGACTTTTAAAGAAAAATATAACCCCAGATCTCAGCTTGCCCTGGTATTAGGGTCTGCAGTCTCTCAGGAGTGGGCTTTTGCCTACCTTACCAGTTTACAGGTCAATGCATTAAACAGATACTGATAAAGACAGAAGTCCAATAAACTCAGGAGCACACACATTTCAGGCTGCCACTGCTGTGGCAGGAATTGACATCAGCCATTGCAGCTGCTTGCTTCATCACATGACATCAGAATGATATTTTTTCTGGACACATAATAAATAGTGCCTTTAAAAACCAACCAGCTGCCCATCCTGAAACATCTCATCTGGCCTGTAACAAACAGGAAAAAGATTAAATACTAAAAGGTCAGCCCACTATTGGTACAATCAATGCCTTCAAAACCCCTTGCATTTGGGCTGAAAAGACGTGTTTAAATCCTATGAGCAGTCTATGCTTGACAGTAGAGTTCCTCTATATGAAGAAAGTTGATATTTGCAAATGACTCAGATCCTGATCTTTGAGCATGTTAGCCAAATTTTAATTTTTCCTATGCTTGACTCTGAACAGATTTGTTTTCCCATCTGCAACACCTAGAGAAGTATAAAACCCAGCTAGCCCTCAAAGATTACTCTCTACAATATTCTCTAAAGGTCTCTTTCTGATAACAGCTAAGTTCCTGCACGTATTTTTTCTACCTGTTTAACTTGTTGGTGGTACTCCACCTATCTTCTGAGAACACCTAAGGATCAACAGGCCATTCAAGTCCAGTGAACAAGTTTCCAAATATTTTTTTTTCTCCAAATGAAAGCCGATCTTGAAGAACAAAATCTCTCAAAGAATCAGATCAAATTCAAGGGATTAGATTTTCTGATGAAGAAAACATTTACAAAATATTTCTGATTCTTTTTTTGTTATTTGGTGAATGCTTGTTTTCTGGGTCAAATGTATGGATTCCAGGGTAACACAAAGCACACATCTGACATATGAATTAGAAAATTACTTTTCTGACGCAAAATACAATGTTAAAATATAGATTTCATTAAGAAAAAACCTACAGTGAATCAACAGCTTCTGTTTTACTGGAGGACAGCATGGATGCCAACAAGAGATGACAATCATGGAGCAGTGCCAGGTTACACCAGATGAAAATATTACTCATTCCCCTTGCCACAGAGAGCTAGAATCTAAGAATGCTATGGCCCAGGTCTATTAATGTGCTTTTCTAGCTATTGTAGTTTCTCTGAAATTTTTATACTGTGTCCTGAAGTAGGCAATGGAGTAGAATTCAGCAATATGCAATGCAATAACCCATCCCTGGGGAAAGGCAGCAGCTCTGGGTACCACTTCCCTACACAAACTCAGTTGTAAATGCGACGCTTCCTTTCCCCTGCCCGCTGGTCTCACCTTGCAGCAGAGGGCCAGCAAGGAGGAATGAGAAGCTGCTTTTCTGTAAGATCAGAGCTCGGGCTGAAACTGAATTACTCGGAAAGACTTCTTCAGGATATATCAATTAAATTTTGTAAATATTAAGAACTTATCAGCACTGAGCTGGATAAAAATAATAATAAAAAAATAAAATCACTTGTGTTGGCACTATTAACTAGGGTATATGAACAATAACTTTTAAAGCAAAATAATTCAAAGATGTCACATAAAGCTGCTCTTCTGAAAGTTCTGCAACTTTATCCATAATTTTAGGAACTATTTACTATGAGCTGTGTGCTACAAAGAACTTTGATCACACAAAACATCTAATAAATCAATTGACATTTCATTATTAATAAAAACCAATATTAATTACTACCATAATTAAAATAGTCTGACTTAGAGAAAACAAAACCCAGGTATCCTTATCACTATGAAAAAAGGCAACGTTCATTTCCTGTCAAAGACTGAGATTTTGTATCTGGTGTTCACATCATCTTGTAACAGATACAAGCACCTTTAAAGTCCATGAAATTTAAAAGTAATCAGATGACCCAAAAAGCAAGTAAGAAGAAATCCTTCCCTTTAAAAGCATAAACTGTTCCTTCAGATTATGCAACACAAAAATGTTCACATTAAGGTTTAGAAGTAGTTTTCAAAGCTATAAATCAAGAAGAAAGAAGTCAGCATATTAATGCAATATAGATGTAAAGTTCAATTTGCTTTTCACAGCATAGTAGCACAGCTTTGCACTCAGGCCTGGCATTTACTTTTCTGTCTTTTAACCCATCTTAATACACAAGCAAACATTTACCCTACCACTTTTTCAAGCTATCTATAGGGCTGTTGAGTGCATTTCTGCCTGTTGCAGGCTTGCAGAGCAGAGAGAGCAGGAGAGCAGTAAATGCTTTAGCCCTGCCCAGGCACACTGCATCTCTGTACTGCATTGAGCACAGACATACTTCTCCTAAAAGAAAGCCAAGAACTACATAGCAACCCCTTGGGGTAATGTATCTTCCACATACTCCTTCAGGAATCTGAAGAAAGACAAACTGCAGGGTTAAGGTCAGAGAACTGCTCCAAGAGACATTTACTATCGTTGACTTGATAGGCTTACCAGGAAGGGGATGAATGGTGTGCCAGCCTGCCTACCAGTTTGGATACCTCTGATATTCTTGAACCGCAGCCTTGGACAGCATTTGACGTAATGCCGAAAGCAGACAATTCCTTTTTCTTCCACTGGAGTAAGGAATGAAAGCTGAGATCATGTTTTGTTACCAAAATGGAATTTTTAGAAGAGAAATGAATGGGCCAGTTCAGCCCTTTTGAAAATCTGTGCAACCTCAAAATAATGATCAGGTTCATGATGTGACTGAGACAACTAGTATCATATTTTGGAGGCCGACTTATTGCATATGCTTTTTGAATTACAAGGTTATATCCATCTGGCTGGAGGAACAACAGAAATGGTGCCCATTTCTAAAAGATCAGAGTTTAATTGTTAACATTTTAAATTAAGTAAAATTATTTCTGAAATCATATCCTCTTTGGTTTCTTCCCTGGCCCAGTTTTCAGTACTGGAAACTGCTGAAGTCCATCTATCCCAGACAGACTCATTAGCTGGGAAGACAGAGTACCTAAAGCTGGAACAAGACCCTTCTGCCTGAATAATTTCCCTCTGCACTGAAAAACTGCTGCATTCTTCCCCTCTTCAGGTCAAAGGAGATCTTCAATCAGTGTGTAAAAATTTATTTTAGAAAAACAACAGGAAACTCGCAAGCCATGACAGTGCAAACTGGGCAAATACAGCTCAGCTCCTGCTGCCTGAATCCTGACAGCTCTCCCAGCCCTGGTTCAGCTTTCTTCTCATCAGCCAGAAGGAACATGTGCTGTTCCATGCTGAAAAGTCATTTGGTGGTTATTTGCATTTAAAGCAGCTAGTTTATGCTAACAACTTTTCAAAAATTCATTGCATACAGTATTTGCCACCCAACCTTCCAATTCTTTCTTCAATAACATATAAAACCACCATGGATAAACTTTACAAAAGAGAAAGTTATCAGCACTGAAGAGAGACAGATGGGTGTGTAATGCAATCATGAAACATAAGCAGAATCTCGTTCGACAGCACTCATTTTCAATATAACTAATACATCATTTATGATGGTTTCCTGCTAGCTATGAGTTCTTACTTGAACACATTTTGTCTCAAAGGAAAAGTATAAGCTCAGGTGTCGTGAGATGTGCTTTATCTTTGGCTTCATGCTAAGTGCAAATATAGCTCTCAAACTCACCTCTTTTGCAGGCCAGAATACAAATAATTCCTCCTCTATAATGACTTATTTGACAAGATTGTAATTCTCTCTACAAACAGCCTCAAAGCTCTGGAAGAGAAGGATTTTCTGTTGATTTTCATTTTGTAGGGTTTGTATTTTCAAGCTCTTCAGACATGTTTGCGTATCTAATAGCAAAAGAATGTAGAATCTTAAATACTATTAAAAAACCAGTAAACTCTTTTAAGCACAAAAAGAAGCAAGGACCAAAAGCAAAATAGCATAGCTATGTTATGTAACTTAAGGAAAAGCTGCAAATACAGATAAATTCTTGCTTTAACTTACACTGCTTAATGTGTAAAGATACGCAGGGTTTCAGTCCTGCCAGGATCCCAGCCCAGAAAAGCACTTAGAGATGTTCATAGGAACCAAAATGAAAAACCTCATGTTTAAAACCTGACACCTGCTTAAGCGCTTTGCTACACTAGGGCCAGCAACCTCAGCACTTCCCAGCTAAGCTGCTTGTGAACCTGCACTGAAATCAGTTGTCTTGTCCTTCTGTGCTTGTCTTTAACCTCTCCAAACTCCCTGTGCTTTGGAGCGTGGGCCACTTGAGGGTTGCCTCAGCACAGCTGCTCTTTCTTCATAAAATTCATAGAGCAAAAGTGGTTTCTAAGCCTTTGACATAATTCGTGAAGAAATTAAGAAATCTGGTACAGAAACTTTCAGTAAGGACAATACTGAAGAGAGCATGCTCCCCATGCAATTGCTTCGACTCAAAACATTTTTAAAATGCCTTGTAGTGAAGTGCTGCCCAGCACACCTACCTTCAGGGCTCCTGGGAAGCAGCTGCCCCTGGTAGTTCTTTTGGAAGTGACACACTTTTTTTGGACAGATGGGGTTTCCTGGTTAGAGCACCAGTCTGATTCTGTTCCTGGTTCTCTCACAGCACAGTGAGTCACTTAAACCCTGATTCAGCAAAACGCATGTCTAGTGAGAAATATACACAGCATATACTTAAGACAAATTCATTTCATGAAGATTTGAGCATGCTCTTCGTAAAATAAAGCAAGTTTCTCTTTTGTTGGACTAAAGGCTCATGTTACATTCTATCAAAAAATAAATAAAAAGTTAACAGCAGAGGGCTATTCTTCCCTTTCACTTGCTGTTTTGTCCTGCCTATTTAATCAATAAGCTATACCAAAATGACACTACCTTGGGTTTCTCCTTCTTATTTTGCACAGTGGAGTGGTTTTCAATGCAGGTTTCTCACAGTGCTGTTACATGGTCCACCTTCACATCGAATGTGTTTGTTAGGCTCTTTAGTAGCACTTAGTTACAAATTAGGTCCTTAAATGCATTAGGGCTCAGGGGTTTCGGGTTTGTTTTGTTTGATTGGGGGGTGTCTAACAAAAACTACAGCATCTGAAAATTTTGGTTTCACTTCAAGCTCCGAGAAGGAAATAACTGCAGTGTATTACCTGGCAAGGTGCTGTTGCTGAGCACATGCAGAATTCTGCTTCCCGAGTTGCCTTGGCACAGTTACACTTTTGACGTGTCACTTGGACACAAGCTGGTCATCCAGCCCTCCAGTCACTCTAGATTAGAAATAATCACATTCCTGTCATCATTTCTTGCTATATATTATTTCTTCATCTTCCAGTAGGCTCCTGGTTAACAGATTTGACTGGTATACTGGACACACTCAGAAACCTGTATTTTCTGGACTGGATGGGAACTCATCAAGTTCAAATATTTAATAGCTCTAAGAAATTTTTTCAGTCTATTTTATCCTCCACTGTGTGAACATAACTCTCAGTTAAAGACCATTAGGGTAAATTGAATAACTCTAAGATGTGAAAATTTGGCCAACATATATTTTTAGACAAATTAAATATACACATATTGTAGTTGGCAATCTCCAATCTCTTTCAAATGATAAAATGAGACACAGCAATATGCTCTACAGACTTTCATGGCCTTCATACTGGAAACGCAATGTGTAGCAACCAAGTCTTTAGATGTATATTGCAATGAAGAGATAGTACCAAAAATACACGGTTGTAGGTAAATGATGGTCTTGCAAATGACAACAGAGATTCATCCAGAAAAAACAGCATGAGTGGAGATGATCTCATTAATAAAAAGTTGAACATGGGCAATAATACTACAACTCACAGACTCAGATAAAAATTAGTTTATCATTTCGAAAAAGGAAAACAAGGGATAGTAAAATTAAGGATGTTGTTGGTTATATGCAAGTTTGGTTTATTCTTTATCAATATCCCAGTGACTCTGCACATCCTGTCCTTTTTGGCAACAAGGGACAATGCAAGTGCTGTGTGTCTGTTGGGAGGACAAAGACTCAACACATTTACAAGGTGTCAGCATGCTGTGGGGATAATGCAGCATGGTGGCTGGCAAGCATCTGCCTTTTCGTCATTCAGTCTCTGGTCCCCTGAAATATTATCCTATACAGAAATTATTTACACAAACAGGTGTTTTGAACATCAAAGATGAAAACTTACACTATCAGTAGAAAATCAGGTTAGTAGGAAAAAAAACAAGATACAGTATGTAAGTATATAAGATTGTCTTCCTCCCTTTAAATTAGGGGAAAAAAAGAAAGTACAGAGAAAATAAATCAAGTTAGCATAAGCCTTGCCTGCATAAATGAGTATGTCTCTGTGACATCAGCTCACAGAAACACCACCAGAAATTCCCGGGTTCTAATACTAACCCACCACACCTACTCATCTTTCCCTTGTAACAAAATCCCCAAAATCACGCAGGACTAAATGTATAAAATGGGAATTAATTGTGCACAGAACTTTTGGACCTCCCAATACACAAAAAGCCTATTAATACATTAAACATCCCAATGTGGCTGATCATGTGCCATGTTTCAGTAATGCTGGAAATCCAAGTGTAGCTCTATCATACACACAGTAGCTCCAGCACTTTGGAAGAGAAGCAGACTTACTGCAGAGACACAATCACAGTGCTTTAAATACAGTAGTTAAATACAGTAGGTAAAATACTTCCTGGGAGCTTCAAACTTACTGCAAGTGCACAGAACAGCATGGGTACAGGTATTTGGCCACAAAATCCCAGACTAACATGTATTAATCTCATTTAACTACCCAACAAAAAGAATTGTCTTGTTTCATAAGTCACTAGAAAGCACAGATCCCTCAAACGAGGGATGGTGTTTCCACCGTAGCAACCATCCCTGCAATGCTGAAAGGTAATTTCATTGCACACTCACCACCCAAAGGAGTGATGAGGGCTCTCCAGAATAAATACAGTGGTCCACTATTGTGAGCCTTATTTATCAAGTGAACTTACTGGCTTCTTGTCAGCACAAGCACTTCCTTCATCACCAAAGGTTTATCAGACCACAGAATATTATTTTGATGGTTCAACATTTAAGAAAACCCATACTTTGCATTTGACCAAATTATGCTATTGCCTACAATTTCTTGTGATGCTTTAAAGTCTGGACTTTACTTTTCTACAATAGCAGGATAATAAACTACAGTTACATACTGTGAGGCCTAACAGTTTTTATAGCAGTATCTTAAGCTTTCTTTTGCAATTTTTTTTTCCATCCCATAAGCAAAGACTGCAGTATACTGCAGAGCCACATCTAGCTGCTTTTTGTTTCAGAGGGGTACAAGAATGGGCAAAGCTACTTCTTTAGCTAGATAAAGGTACTTTCCCTCTTGCTTAGCAGACTTCATACACAGAGAGGAGGAGGCAGAGGGAGGCTTGTTCTTTCCATACATGCTCTTTACTTGTACAGAAAGTCAGTAACTGATTTCATTAGTAACACCTTAGTGGGTTTTGGCCTCCCTGGTACCACATTCCCTTTCTCAGACGAGCAATCTTACTGTAGAACTGATGCCCAGACACTTTCCTGCTAAATTTATCAAGAATAAAACCTTTCAGGTGCTTCTAAGAGAGCTTAAGCATCCAAGAAGTTAAAGATATTGCAGACATATCTGCAGAACTAAATCTTCTTTCACTCACAGTTAACAGATTTCTACTACACAACCCTTTCAGCATTGTATCAATAAATTATATATTAACTGGCCATCCACTGGATTTTTATAAACTCAGTAAGAAACCAGTTCAGGTTTAACCACTTTTCATGTAAACACATATCATTAACTGTATAAATGAGTTTGCAGAGCAATTCATTTTAATTTCTCCCACGTTTCAAGGCAACACTAGAGCCATTATACAAGTTTTAAGTTCTATATTAATTTACAAGTTTTAAATTGTGTTTTGTTTTTCTCTCATTATTACAGGACAGGCACACAGAGTAGTAATGCACTATTAAAACCGACACTAAGACAAAACAAAAAGCTTCTACGAGTCATACATGGGTGGTGACCTTATTTGATTTAGTGCAGCAGAAGCCACATAAAACACCATGTGTGGTCTTCAAGAGAGAAGGTCTTTGGTAGCGGTGCTGCTCTGGGAAGGGGTCACAGGCTCCCCTCCACTAGGCAATACACAAGTATGAGCAAAGCCATGGAATAGATCAGGACAAACATAAATCGATCATGAAAACATTACAGGCATGGGAGAGCAGACTGAACCCAAGCCGTGCATGGCCTGTACTCCAAAGGCCTTTGAGGAGGAGACGAGACTTCCTGTATTAGGTGTGCTGCCAAACAATGGTCACAGTCAGGCTTCAGGGTTCTATTTCCCTGCTGCTTTTAGTTTCTTCTCCAAATCTACACTATATTGTTCAACAATAAACACAGCTGATTCCACCCTTTATGTGGAATGTAGAAAGTGTTTACCAGCTGTCCCAAAGCCATGAAAGGCTCTATCATGAAAGAATGAAAAGCCAAGTCTCTGGCCATCCTAGTACGTCAAGCTATCAAAGTGTTTGAACATGGTTATTGTTACATCTCTGTCAGCACTAAAAAAATAAACCATCAGTGATCTCGTACTACATTAGTGTTATAATCTATTAATAAATATCCCTATGCAAAGTTTGTTTCATATTAGAAAAAAAACCCAAACAAAACAAAAAAAAATTGACAGTTTAGCTCTACAAGAGCAGAAAGTTTTCAAAGTTAAAAGGCTGTGCTGTAGTTCTTCCCACAGCTTTTGGCAAAAGAGATTGGCATAACTTTTCAACATCCCTAGTTAATTCACTGGCAAAAGGTAGAAGAATTTATATGCCTCTTGCATAAGGTTATGTTAAAATTGCATCTATTTTTGCAGCAGGTCTTACACATCCAAATCCATCTGTAAATATCCCTCAGTTTCCACAACCCTGAAGCTGTCAGGAACCCAGCGTACCAGAGAGCAGACAGTGATGAAGCCCATCTTCCCACTGGCACTGTGTCATATGCAGATTGTGTACTGCCTGAAAAAATAAATAGCAAACCTCTGACAAAAAGGTAAGATAGGGATTTACTCTTGCTTGGCTTTGAGGTATCGCTTATTTGAGTTTGAACTCTACAAATTCTAGGAAGCCAAAGAGCAAATCAGAGCAAACAAATGCCAACACAACACAGTTTTCCCAGGTCTGGCACCACCAATCTGCTGTTCTAGCGGTTCCTGTAAGAAGTGGTCTCCTTGCACATCTGTTTTAATTTCAGTGTTTGAGACCATTGCCTGCTTAGAAAGATATTGGTCCTTCTTGACTCCTGGATCCTGTTCTCATGTGTGCCTATAGTGAAATGAGACTTTGGGTCTTCACAAACTTATTTTTGCTACATTTTACCTCATCTTTACCTCCTACACATATGTATAACTCACTTAAAAAGGAGTAACAGATCTAAAGTCTTCCTAGGAAAGGCATTAATTAGAGTACAATGAACCAAATTGGCTCTTCAGACACTTATGAAAATTTGGCTCCATAAGAACAGTTATCACAGTAACCCCCAAAATACATTTCCCTACACTCACCACACCACAGTATGTGATGTGCCACAGCCATTTCCTCTTTATGAAGATGCACATAATTGTGGTGCCTTAGATAATGCAGTGAGCATGGAGAAATGGGAACTTTCAAAATGGGAAAATGATAGTTTGTACAGTAATTGCAAGCTATCGTAAATGCCAGATTTACTTAACCACAAGACAGAACAAAGGCTGGCCCCACTATGAGGCAATTAAACTCCACAGCAATCAAAATAAAAATAAAAAGCCATTGTCACAAATGTACTTTTTTGTTTTTACTGGAAATTGTGAAGCAGCTCAGCCTCAATGAATCAGAGATTGAATGAAACTACAGGTCTCCCACCCACGACGACTCTGATGTGTGCCCTTTGTGCTTTCTCTGGACAGCTGGCACTTTCTGAGGAGGGGAAAGGGGAAGATTGGGAAAAAAAAAAAAAAAAAGGAAAAAAGAGTGGAACAGGCACTAATTCCAAATTTCTTTTCACAAGTAGCAGCCAACAGCCAGGTCAAAGGGAAGCAGACACTGCTCCACAAAGCCCTGAAGCCATTACAGAGCTTGTCTGGCATTTAAGATATGATCCCATCTCCACTGCTGGGCACTCCGTTTGTGGAATCAAATCCATAACAAGTAATAAACAGATTGATTTGACATATAAAGTCACACTCCATTATTTCTCCAAACTCTAGAGTTATAGTTACTTGGTTAGTATTTGTAATAATTAATAAAGCAATTGAGTTAATATAACTTGAAAGCTAAAAGAATACTTTAAGAGCATCACGATGGATC
>VYZX01016219.1:56271-99612 GCA_013401335.1 Brachypteracias leptosomus
CAGAAAAACAGAAAGTATTTTAAATTGAAAAGAGCTCTAGACAACTTGACTACATTTTTAACAAAAAACTTGAAACAGTGTGAAAAACTCTTTACATATTATCCTTTTATAAGAACTTTTCTAGCCTGGCTAGTTCACTGTTCTTCTTATTATTAAAAAATTGAGTTCTAGCTCCTTACTTTTTTCCCCCTCCTTCCCGTTACGTGTATTTGCTTTTGAAAGGAACTGGGAATTTTGAGCCTTTTCCATACCCGGTGTGCTAGCTGTTACAGAAGCCTTTCATTAGGCCATTATATAAATGGTACTTGAAGCAATAATAGTGCAAAACAATATTCTAAAGGAACAATTTATTCATGTAATAAGAATTGTTTCATTTATTTTCCATATAAATATATCTGATTAATTTAATATTTCTATTTTCAAAGCCCATTAAACTGTAGTCTGCCTTTCACAAATGGTACAGAGATTCGCAGTGCTAAACAATGGTTTGGTTTTGTTTATAATAAATTTTATTTACTATTATTTTGTGATACAGCTTCTTGTGCCCAGGTTTTGACAATGGCACATAAAATTCTGCTGAGAATAGAAACAAATAACAAGATTGACACAAATAATTTCATCTCGCTAGCTCTGTTAAAAAAAATGCCAGATTCAGGAGAAAAGCTGAAATTATCTCATAAGATGTACCATTAGGTGCAAAAGCTGCCAGCCAGGATCTTAAAGGCAGAAACCATGAAGCAGAACTCAAGATACAGGGAACCTGATTAATCTCAAACTATTCTCCTGTCTTTTAGGCACAGGTGCCTGCGTCTCCATGGAAATAGCTCCAAAACCTGTCACCAGGTGTTTATGCAATAGCTTCACCCTAGGAAAATGCACATTTTTTAAGCATCTTGTTTAGATGGCATGTTTATCCATGGAAACATCCAAGAAGCCAAGAGAAGAAAAAGAATAATCTCAAATCAAACAATATTATCTAGGTCACATCCTGTCACAAGGTCATTTTTCTGTGCAGGGCGGGTTTGGATGAGACCTGGAATGACAGAGTACTACTCCACAACCTCTGGCGTGGCTCTTGAGCACTGCCAGGTGGATACCATACAAATTTAACACCCCATTACAAGCTACAATTAAAAAGGGACAAAAATAGTGTTTAATTTATGCAGGTCATGAGCAGGATAGTTTTCAGAATGGCTTTATAGGAGTCTGAAGTGCTACTGTTTCTTCCACCTCTAGAACAGTGTTTTTGGTTTTCTTTTTTGTCTTAAAATAATTTCTTAAAGACAATTGAATTAAGCTACTTTGTAAAGAAAGTAAACTCTTCTCTTTTGTCTAGTAGTACAGTAACAAAGCACACAATCCTTAGCACCCAGGGAGCATCATTCCACATCTGGCTTTAGTTTGGACAAGAAATTGTGTTGTAATGATAGTCTCTAATGTGACACGTTTCTGTAATTTTCATTGAACCTCACCTGGATTGTTATCATGATCAGATCAGCATCACAATTAAGACAGTGGTTCAATTTCCACCCATCATCATAAAGAAAGTATGGAGGATCCAGAAACATTAGAAATTTAAATGGTCAAATTGAGGGAGTAGTTTCATCTGACCTCCCTATTTTGCACATTTGTCCTGTTTTTGTTTAAAACCAGAATGTAACAGTGGCACATTCACAACTATGACCAAACTGTTTTGCCATTTTTGTACTTTATTATGAACAAGCAACACTAACAGGTTGGTAAAGGGCTTCATAGTAGCCCAGGTAATTTACAGCATATCCTCTCTCTGCTTTCACTTCTGCACAAAACAATCACCATGATGCTCAGACCAAAACAAAGACTATTTTTGTCACATTGCCACCCTTCAACACCTACAAGACACTCACTAGCACTACAATCTAGTATTACATCATTTTGGACCTGTTTGTAATACCCAGACTCATTTCATTGTTGACCTTTCTGCAACATGGTTTGGGTCCCGAAGGGTGTTATGAAAATAATTGTATATATCTTAACTTTTGCTAGAGCTGAACTGTACACAGCTATTCTGAAGGTCTCAATAGGAAGTTATACCCTGTTTTGGATTGCCAGACAGCAGAGACTTGGGGCATTTTAGAGATTAAAAGGGAAAGCAGATTTGGGGGGTGGGGGTGTTTAGAGAAAGGAAGTGGGGGATAGGACAGATTTATATGCTCAGGAGAAGAATAGTAACTCCAAAGTATTCACCAAGGAATTTACAGCATCTGCTGTTTGACTGAAACAAGCTCTCACAGGTATTGCCTGTACTAATCCAAAATCACACTTGGGAACTTGTTTTCCACTCACACGATAATTTTCAGCCAAGCTGCTTGGCTTTTGTTTTGTTTTTTAAACCCCATTTCCACCCAAAACAGAGAAAATACGCACATCTATGTCTAGTTGAGCAGAATAACAGCAACAAAAATCAGAAAGTTACTCCATCTTCTAAAGCATAGAAAACCAAACCTTACAGCTTGTAAGTGCAAACATAGGTTCACATATTGATAGTTTAAAAGTTAAACAGATTCAGAAGGTGAAATTTCTCCAATTTCTGCATTTCAGAGCCAGTTAATTGCTTCTCCATCTGTGGAGGACAACAAAATAACAGCGAAAGCCTAGAAGACACTTTACCAGGAAACATATTTAAGATTTATTCCAGTTTCAGAGACGTTATTGATTTCAAAATAATATTTTAGATTTTAAAAAGCAATGATTTACATTTCTTTGCCAAATCACTTGATGCTGACTGTCCAGCCAGTTAGGGTTTGTTTTTGTTTGTTTGTCTTCTTGTGGTAATTAATTCCCCAGCAATCCCACTTCTTTGCACAAGTGGTGCCTCTGCAGCAGGGCACTCAGGACCATCATATGGGTGCCTACCAGCACTGCTTTTCTAAGGAACATACCTAGGGGAGGGAATGCAGTCTTAGAGTTACTAAACCAGTTGATCTTTAACACATGGAACAGAGAAAGGCAACTCACTGGCCAGGAAAGCTTTCTCACAACTGATTGTAGAAAGCCTGATTTGAATGATGAGAGTAAGGTGATGTTCCAGCCAAGAAAGTTGCAAATATTTTAAATGAGATAATTTAAGGATGCTGATGCTTTACATCTGCTTCTCTGGGGTATTTTTGTAATATCCAGAATGACCAGGCCCTAAAACCAGATCTAGATCACAAATTGTCAAGCAAGAGTCATATATTTTTAGTAATTCATATATGAAGACTATAAGTAGTAAAATCCCTCTATCTAGCACAACATTCTGCAATAGATACACTGTATGAAAATGTGCTATATCATGCTGCAGCTCCCTGCTCTAGGACAGACTGTCACAGAAGGCTCTAAGTAATACAAAGTTTAGAGAAAAGTTTGAGTTCATAATTCACAACTTGTTTAAACATTAAGTATTCAGTTGCCCAGTTTCAATACTCTTGGAACATACTGAATAAACTGTCTGCAAAGCCTCAGATAGGTGCTTTGTACCAACTCAAGGGAACATCGCATTTTCCTAACTAGTAGTTGTGTTCACATCAATGGGGAGTGACACAGATCAAATTTTATCAAAAATGAAGTTTGAACTGTCTTTTGAATTGTGTGTTGCTTATTTGCCAAATAACAGCAAGGAATTACACCAAGTCTACCAATTACTTGATTTTTCCCATGAAGGAATCTAACCATAAAATGATTTTGTTAGTTTCTCTAGGTTTATTTGCAAGTAATATATACTGAAAGATACCTATTGCTTACATATTTCACAGGCTGGTTATCTGTTGCTGTATATGTTTGTATAGTCATACACTTAAATATCCACTTTTATTTAAATAAATTCAATCCTAGATCTCTTGAAAATGAAGCTATCCATTTTTATTTATTTTAGAAAAAGTTTTGGCTCATTACCTCAGCTGTACTTCCACCTGGGCAGCGCCTTCAACAGATAATTCATCTGTGGGCTCCAGCACCATTCACTTGAAAAGCCACGAACCTGAGCCATTGTTGAGAAAGCCAAGCATGCAAAGCTGTGCAGCTTAATGGCCACAGAGGACTTCACTTAGGGTGAAGTTTTGCCATAGCAATAAGTTTTAGAGGTGGGTTTTTTTTCTAATGATTAAGGATTCCCTTTTTTTAGGTGGGGTTTTTTTGAGGGGGGGAAGCTTGAAGAGGACAAAACCCCCCACTTCTCTACTAAATATCAAATTTACCAGTCCACGCAAGTCACAGCCTTAGAAACACATCCATCAGATAGATAAAAAAACCCTTCAATACCAAATTTAGAAAACTGAACCAACAAAACCAGAACCACTTCTTTGCCATGAGGGAATGCTCACTGCAGAGCAGGGCCAAACACAGGACTCTGGATTTGAAGTTTTCTGGGCCTTTGCTGACACACTGAGAGATACTTGCATAGAAGACAGACATATGTGTCATGCACATAGTTTTGAAGCTCGGTCAGGCTCAGGGATGGCATATTGGAGACCACTAAATTTAAATATCTTGAAATCATTTTCATGGTATCTATTTCAGTTACTGCAAACAGCTCAGAGCATAAATTAGGGTGCTAACAAAGAGGGGGGGTTGGCTCTCAGTTTCCAGCTTATGCAGATCACGAGACAGAACAAACCAAATATCCAGAGAAACAAGAAATTGAGCTACCCTCCCCAGTTCTGCAGCCAGTGAGGTGAAAAGATGATCTCAAGGGTAAAGCCAGAGCCACCTCCTGTAACATGCACTAAGCAGCTTGCTCCCCCTTAGCCCCTGTTGGCAAAGGACCCTGCAGTATAGCAGTATGACTCAGGAGAAGTTTGAAGAGCTCATAGGGGATTGCCCATGGGAAGGAGAGAGCTCATGGGGTATTGCTGCACCACTGTGGAGATACCTCCAAATAATATTGAACAAGAAGACTCCCAGGTGCCCTGAGAGCCAAGCAACCAGTGTCCTCAAAAGGCATCACCAAGGGGCCTTACTTTACACGAGATAAGGGGCTGGTTTCATACGGTTTCACTGCAGAATCAGAGGATGATGGTGCACCATCACCACCCAGCTCCACACAGGGGCTTGGTTTCAACCTTAAAAAAACCACCACAGAGTCAAATGCATAGACACAGCCGTACTTACACAACCCCCAGGTCCACAGAAAAAAGCCATGGCCTTCCTCTGAAGCCGCCGCCACCTTTTCCCGTCTCACATTGCTCTCCGCTGCACTGGTTGGTCAGTGACGTGCATTGATTCCATGTTTGTCAAACATCACTTAAAACCAAGGCTCCATAAGCTGCTGTATTCAAACCCCAAACACCAACTTCTGTGTGAAAGACACAAAAAACCAAGCCCTCCCCTCCACACTCCCTCTCAAATACCTTCCAAGCTTCTTAGTGTAAATCTAACCCACCTGTGCAAGCTGGCAGAAAAGCCCAGGCTGTGCTTGTCAGCACAAACCAGCAGTGGAAAGGGAGCAATAAATAACCACAACAGAAGCTGTGACAGAGAAAAGCTGTCCTGCTCGCAATCAAGTCAATGGCAAAAGTCCCAACAAGAAGAAGTGTTGTGTCCTGCATCAGCAGCCAAGAGCTCGGTGCAATAATCTTACTTTCCCTGTGCCTTCCTGTGCAGGTTGCTAAAGAAAAGAAATTCCCGGTGCATTCTTTACATGGTGTATCCCTTATCATCTTACTGGAAACACAAGAAAATTCATTGCGTCCAGCCCCTGTGCTGTAACACCGATCGTATTTCAGAACAACCGATAAATAAAGAAAAGTCTTACATAACAGCCTTCATTCAAAACACTTAAGTCTGCAGCTTCAAATCCACTTTATGCATTTGCAGTCATGTAAAAGTAAAACACTTTATCCTAAAAGAAAACCAAGGATGGTAGATAAAGGCAATGTATTCTACTGGCCATTTAACAAATGAAACATTTACTTTCCGTTTGGTGTAAAGTGACAGCCTGCTGATTAGAGCTGACACTGATCCTCCCGAGAGGATTTCAGTGAGCGAGTGGCGCAGGTGAAGGTCAAAGCAGCAAAGGAATTAAATGAAGAGAGGAAGGAAGCAGCTTCCTCTTAAGGACAGAAATTAGCTAACAAAAAAGCTATTCCTAACGTGGCCCTTGCTAATTGGAAATAGTGCACTTGCAAAATGCTCTGTTCTTGAGAAATGCTTCCAAGACACATTTTGAACTTCAGGTTTTTTATACCTGGTCACCAGCTTCTTGTGCTACAGGCATAACCCCAGCGCAGCTCTGGCCTGCGGGAAGGGCTGTGGGAGCACAGGTTGTGCCAGGTCACTGTCTGACTTATGCAGTGTCAAAGGCAATACATGTAATATTCTTGCTTATGAATCATACCTCACTTTTGACATGTGTGAGAAGAATAATCAACATGGGACAATCCCCTTTTTAAAGCGAGCAATAAGACACCCAGAGCCGTGCTGTAAGGGAGTTTTCCCCCCCCTGCCAGGCACTCCAGCTGGCTGCAGAGACCTGAGTGACTCGTCTGGCTGCCCTCGGCAGACCTTCAGCATCCCAGAGGAATTAAGAGTTTAGCCAAGAGATGATCCGGTTTTGCCAAGGTTTGCTTAGCACTCCTGCTTTTGCATCCTCAGGTCCAGCCCAGGCCACAGCCTTCCTGTGGCACTGGGAGCTCAGCAGCCACTGCCCCGCAGCAAAAGCTGGAGAAGGAAGTTTCCGTCCCCACACGGGGAGACGCAGAGCTGGTGACAGAGGGTGTAGGTCTGGGGCATGGCTCTGGAGAGAAACGGGAATTTGAGCCCTGGCATCACAGTAAGTCCTGCCTCAGGCCAGGTGCACTGTCTTGTTCTGGCAAACCCCTAAGGGGAGATGGAGCCCCTTGCATCTGATCTGGCCCCATAGTCCAATTTTTGTTCCTTTTCATGTTTGCTCTGCTGAAATTACAGTAATGAAAATAAAGCAACACATTTGTTACTAACTATCACTCTACTTGCATTGAGAAGGGCAGCATATCTGTGTCCCAGCTAACACATGCAGTCAAATCAAGGATGTGGTTCACTTACACCCAACCTGGGTGACTCAACAGACTGGCACTGGCAATGCAGGACAGCTCTCATCCACCTCATGCTGCCCCCCAACTCCAGGGCAAGCCAGGTTGGGTTTCCAAAATGTGTAGATGCTTTGACTGGGGAAGTACCAAATTACTTTGGTGTGAGCCATGTCTCAGAAGACACCCTGTGACCAGTGTGTCTGTTACATCTTTCACATTTTAAGAGAGCAGAAGAGCAACTGAAAGCACTAAGCCCAACCTCAGCCAAGCAGCCCCCTCAGGAAATCTCTTACTCTGAATATTTCAGCTCTTTTCCAGTACTGGTTTTAACTCCTTCCTGACCAAGAACACAAAAAGCATTAGAGCAAGCAGCTTCTGGCTATCAGTGACCCATCACCATCTGAGCATTTTGGGTTTCCCTATTCTTGAACTCAGAGGTGCATTTGGGTTTGCAGGGAGAGGTTGCTAAATTAAATCTGACTGGTGCCAACATCTCTGGTTCTAATCTCAGCACTCTCCAGGCACACTTGTGTGATACAAATTCACAGATTTTATTCTTCCTTCGCTTAGAAATCACTTACTTAAAACTATGAGGGTCTATCCTGGCCAGAGACAAATTAACGTGGCTCTACTGACTACATTAGGGCTCTGCCAGGGTACACAGGCTGGGGATGTGAGCATATGAAAACAGCATCGTTTCTCTAGAAGTAGCTTTTCACTGGTATCTGTTAAGTCTGACACAAAATTTTTCTTGGTAACTCTGACTTATTGTGCTATCAATGAGGTGCCATTCTGGGATCACAAATGGTCATGTTCAGCTCCATATGAGAGATCAATCAGGGCCATGGAAAGCAGACTGTTGCCACTTGATCTAACTGGGGATGAAGGTCCAAAAATAAGCATATTTGAGGAGAAATTTTCAATTCCTGAAATGCATTAGTCAAGTAATTTGGCCTATTGAATTCCGTGGTCACTTTTCAGAGCCAGGCAAGGCATATGGAGCAGTGCTCAACTCTTTTCCTCCTATACACAAAAAGAAAAAATAAATATATTATTACCTGATTCCTCTGCAATCAGAGGGGAAATTA
This sequence comes from Brachypteracias leptosomus, assembly GCA_013401335.1. Taxonomy (NCBI): domain Eukaryota; kingdom Metazoa; phylum Chordata; class Aves; order Coraciiformes; family Brachypteraciidae; genus Brachypteracias; species Brachypteracias leptosomus. The sequence continues at coordinate 64,385 of VYZX01016219.1, forward strand.
TGCCCATTTAGGCCACCAGACATGGCACTGGTGGCCCTGCATTCCCATGGGAGCTCACACAGGAATGGTTCCCAACCATCTCTGGCTGTGCCACATTATTTTCCCATATGACAGGAGAGCTGAGCAGTTTTAGTTTCACAAAGTGTTCTAAATTTGCTAAATGAATGAGTGACACAGAGCAGGTGTATTATCCCCATGTGTCATGACTTTCCCAGCAGAATAAGAGTCAGAAATCCAACTTTCCCATTCTTCCTTCAAACCACTCCTAGCACATTTGGGTTGGTTTGCCAGATTTAGTTTTTGTTTGGTAACAACTCTTTCTTATGTTAACAAGATGAATACAGGACTGTCTGGATCTCAAAGGTATACTCAGAAATACGCGCATAAGACAGACAGGATCTGAGGAGTTTGGCTTAGCCACAAAGTTTTGCTGAGTCCCATATCTTCTCATCTCATCTACTCCAGTTTCATTTAACAGTTTCAATCCTGACGCTCTGGATAATATCCTGAGCTTGAGCACATCTCCATAGAAGACCCTGAGAAACAGGTATATGAAATCAAATACATTTCTTGGCTGTACACAATTTCAAAGAAATACTGAAGAAAGCCACTTGCATACTCTTCACACTTAATATAGAACACCTACTCAAATAAACATGCTGAGGTAGAAATGAACCAACAACTAGCTCTAATCTCTTCTAAAGGTCACAAGCCTGGTAAAATGTTTTCAATGCATTTTCAAGTATGAGCCTACCAAAACCTGTGGAACTCTTTCCTTCTGCTGGGTTCCCAGCACGAGGTGTTTTCCTTTCCTGCAGAGCTTTGCCTGCAGAAGTTCAGGCCTCCCCAGGGCTTTTCCTTTGGACTCTGACATCTGCAGAGTGAATGTCTGTCACCAGAACATCTGCTCCCTGCTACCCCCCACCCCACTGACCTCTGCAAACAGAGCGTTAGAGTCCAAAAAACACAGGGGGGATGGCTGGGAAACAACCGAGCTACTTGCAACTAAGCACAATCTGTCTAGAAGTCCAGTTAGAAAAGTTATAGTTAATTGCCAGGTTATTTCCCTCCTCCATTGTTGGGAGGGAGGGAGCAAGAAGCAAAAAAGAAATCATCTTGCTTAAGAGATAAGGACAACAGTATCTTATCCCAGCTGAAGTTTTTCCCTTTGTGCCTAACAGAAGTTCACTCCGTTGAGTCCTCTGTGCAGCTGGTTTTGCATCTGATGACCTGCGTTATTCAAAGAGACTCTTCCAGAAATCAGGGAGCACAGGTACTTATCCTCTGAATTTCCTTTTAGACAGCACTGCCACCTCTGACACTCTCAAGGACCCCTACAAAGGGCTATGAGACCCCCCTACATTGCAAGGTATTTCCATATGGACCAGTGCCACCCATTTCATGGCCCATTAAGACCAGATAGCCACCTGGGGAGATGACTGAAGAATGAAGAATGGAGTTAATTGGGCCAGGTACACAGGAGGCAAAGGAAGGTTGGCACACAGTCACTCACACTACTCTAGCTGATTACACTGGTAGTAAACCTTGCACTCTGAGACCACATTTGCTTTCCAGGCCCAAGAAAAATATGTGTTTCCTCCTGTGTTCATTAAGTTGGTATGAAGACTGGTATGCAACTCCTGTGAAAAGAAAAAAGAGTTTTCTATGGCTCTGCCATCCTGTATGTGCCTCTTCAGCAACTTGCTTCGAGACCATTTTATTTCCTCTTTCATCACCAGAACTTTCTGCCAGAAATGACACATTAACTATTTGGCACTCAAAAAATTTGAAAAAAAAAAAAAAAGATGAATGGGGAAAAAACATCTGCACACAGAATGATGGTTGTAAAGAGCAAGAGCAATGTCAGTGCCCTTTGGAAAAAAAAAAACATATTGGCAGATGACTGCCAATAAATACTAATACCCTTTATTAGACATTGCATATCTTAACCCCATTTCCCTCAATGCTTTATTACACATTTTACCTTGTATGACACTGATGGAGATTTAAAGCCATCTCAAAGAGTACAAGGATGTATAAAAGAAACAAAGAAATCCTTTTCTTTCCTCTTACCAAAGAGGAGGAAACAAACTAGTGAGGATAGTAAAGTGTTAAAAATGTCTAGTCTATTTTCAATTTACCAAGTATACTCCCCATATACAGTCATGTAGATCTACCTAACCCATAAAATATTTCATTTTTTTCTCATCCTACAGGTGCAGCACAATTTCAACCTTCACCACAGTGTACAGGTTTCTTGGTGAGATTTTCAGCAAATTAAAACCAAACTGTCCAAGGACAGGAGTCCTGCAACAAGAAACTGCAAAGATTTTTGAGGTGAATATAACAGTCCTGTGTCAACCAATTCCAGTGAGACTTGTCTCATACTTGGGGTTTTACCCAAAGTATTTATATTATTAAAATTTAAATAGATTTTATGTTACTCTAGCATCTATCAGCCTTGGCTTTAAACCACATGCTGCATTTAGTTAAAGAGAGGAGGGAAAGAAAAAGCAGCAAACAAAAAGGTTTTTATGAAAATGCCCCTATTTGAGGAGGAACTTGGTACAACTGTCTTTACACTGCCAACACACTTCCACACCCCATCTGGACTTAAACCACTTTAAACAAAAAGCATAGATATAACATTACAGCTTTCTTCAGTCTGTCTGTAGAAACTGCCACATGTGCAACTGAGAAAAAGTATCTAACCCAATAATAGCTTTCCCTTTCCAAGAGGAAATATTTGCATCAGCGTATACAAGTTTTAGAAATACAGAAACAAATGCCTAAAGGCTGAGCTATGTTCACTTTCCACAGACTTCAGAGATAGGACCTCTCACATAATATGGTTCAAAATAAAGCAACAATACAAAATACACTAAGATACAGAAACGTGTCTTGAACGGCAGAAGAAAGCATTCTAAAAACTGTTATCGCATACACATTCACCTCTTTTTTTACATTCAAAGCACATGAAAGTTCCAGTCCAAAATGCATTGACAGAAAAAGTTGTTCAGCTGCTGAAACATCACATTAAACACTCGCTGCTCTTACAGAGTGTTGGGGTGGTTTGAATCTCACAGACACCTCAGAAGGCTATGAACAAATATTATCATCCCATCATAACTACCACTTGTTCTCATTTTCTTTCTATATATACACCGACAAATTTTCTGCTTTTTCAACTGAAGCAGCCAATTACCTGCTGTGCTTTGCAAGCTCCCATCCACGCTCCCCAGGAAACGGATAACGTGCCGTGAAGTTACCCGTGAGGAGAGCTCACTCGGATGCAAACTAACCCTGAACTTACTCAAGTAAAGTCTCTGCTGCATTCGCAGGCTGAGCTGTGTGTTAACCGTATTTATTCACCACTGAAAGGCTACGCTTTACAGTTATAACCCTGGTGAATACCGAGCATTTAAATAATTCTACTTTTGCTTAGCTGCACAAAGGGGTTTTATTCTTTTACCAGAGCTGTACACAAAAGCAGAGTGCCATTTCAAATCAAAACTCCTGAAGTTACTACTTACCAGTTTGTGATTAGATACTCAGTAAGCCCGATGAGCTGAAAAGATTTTGTTGCAGAAGAAAAAAAGTTACAAAAAAGCAGGCAAAGTTAACAAAAATGAAGGGAAACTAGTGTAAATCCTCTCTTCATTCATCTACTTAAATGTTCCTGAAGACTAAAAAGGACCTTAAAGAAATGCTCTCAGCAAAGACTACATCCTCTTGTCAGTCAAACCCTGCATAGTTTCAGCTAGGCATTCGTCCAAAGAGACATGGAATTATTCTATTTTTGTCTCCCAATGCAAGTGGAAACATTTTTACAGATTTGTGGTGAGGATTTCAATTTTTGTAGTGGTCAGCTGGTAGAGGAATGTAATTAAAGACCCTCTTAAACATAAGACTGTCCACAAAGGAGGAACTGGATAAATCTGGAGATAAATAACAATTCCATTACAATAGAGTCTAATATAGAAGCACAATAAAAACTTTCAATGAGGTCAAAAATCCAGATGTGTTTTACTGGAAGAAACTTGTAAAAAAATTGTGTTTTTTTTTTAAACAGCATTGTTTTCAGGAGTAGTGGGACAATAATACATCTTCAGCAAATGCAGGCTTATTTTTAAAGCAATAATTTCAGTTAAAAATAAATTTTATGCTATTATGTGGAAAGCTAAACATTTGCCTTACCACCCATGTTATGTCTGGTATGTTACTGTTTTTATTCAACACAGGTGTTTCCTTAGAAGTACTTCACATTTTGTCTATTGCTGATTTATAAAGTAAACCTTCTAAACCTCTGGCTTTGTAAAGTATGAAAATACTTTGGAGATTATATGTTTCACTTCTGTTGGATTTAAATTTTACTCCTATGATATCAATAAGAAACTATGGTCCTTTCCTGTGTACATTCAGTCTGGAAGCTGACACTGGAACTCAGCGTAAATCTTTACTGATCTCTTGAGATCTCTAGATGTGAGGTGTTCCTCACAAGGGAATCTTTTAGTTCAATTTCCCAAAACTCTGTCATCATCAAGGAGTCTGAACTTCAGTCCCTGCTGTCTTCTCCTCTCTGCTCCAACTTCCTTATTGATTGCCCCTTTAATGATTGTTTGCTACTCTGCTCCCATCAATTCCCTTTTGATGTCCTCCATCACTGCCCTTTTCCTTCACGCACCGACACCTCTTTTCAGCCCTCTTTGTAGCTCTAAGTCCCTGTCTCCTGGTCCTGCTCACCAAGGGAATGCCCTATCCTACCAGTCAGTCTTAGGGGTTCTCCAGCCACTGCTGCCTGCTAGGCCACCTTCCAAGCTACTCCCTAAGTGTAGAAAGCTCTCTCCTGAATTAGTCCATGAAGTAAGCTGGTCCTGGCTGTCATCATCCCTCAGGTCAAAGCCTTCATCCACATGGACCAGAAGACATGAGTCAACCATAACAGTAATTTGGAGGGTTGTGAGGAATGAACAGCACCTTTTTGAACAGAGAAGAAAAGAATCACTCGCTGTCCCTCTGTTCACTGGTTCTCCACACTTACATGTTGCTTTTTTGCCCTGATGTTCCAACTTTCCTTACAGTGTGAATGGAGTAGGAAATATCTCTTACTACATTTTGAATTAGCCTCTAGTATAACAGGATCCAGTCTTTTTACACTGCTCGGCATTATCACAAAGCAAGAACAAAATAAGGTCTTTCTTTAACATCTTGCTACTTATTACCTTGCTCAAATCACAGCTCTTGCAAGATGTAGCTTCAACTGAATTAAGAGATTCATTTTAATTTTAGGGATGAAAAAAGGAGATAAAGAAACTCTGTGTAGATGGATGCACATTGTGGATGGGTGCACACACATTACCAGAAAAGGCAACAGGCTATTAAAGCTCCACCAGGACAAGAGGCTTGTTCCCCTTTGAAACATCTTGGGCATGTTACTGTACCAGCTTCCCCAAGCAGGAACATGACATGCTATCATCCCACCCTTTAATCCTCATGTTTGCAGACAGTGAGCCACAGGAATGTGAAGAGGAGCATAGGCTGAAGCACTCAGGTCGGGGTAGAAGAGCAAGAGGAAGCCCTAAGTTCCAGGGTGAAGCTCTGCATAGATTACAGCTGGGGAGGCAGGATAAGGATAAGGCAAGTTTATTTAACAGGTTTAATAAACTTGTCAGTCTTTTTCTTGCTGACATACAAGTTGAATTTCTGCATTTAACCCTTAGTTACAAGGACCCCTGGTAATTCTTCACCCCTTGCCCCATGACATGGAGAGAGCATTTTATCTCAGGTAGTGCCACAGGGGTCCCCAGGAAACCATAAACTTTCTTCAGCATCATTTTTGACTCGGAGTGTCTGAATAATGACATGTTTATCCACTCCCAGGTCCTACAAGCCTGCCTGTATCTGTCCTTCCTGGTGCCTACTGATGGGCTATTCCCATTTCTCTTCTCCCAAGAAACCATTTGAGTCCAACCTTTAGTTCAGTCACCTAGCACGCTCTCCCATAGTGCCTGTTTTTACAGCTTGCTCCTTCCCAGGTGGCCTTTCTCACCAGTCCTTCTGGGAGCGTGCTGGGCAGAGTGGCCCAGTCCTCACACCCACAGCAGCTCCATCTGCACCTCTTGAGCCTGGTGCGACTGGGGAGAGGACTGTGCCTTCCAACCTGGGCCAGTAGAGAGTGTATTTAGGGAGTTTGTCATTGACCTAAAGACCCGTGCATTTATGCACTCAGCACAGCTCCCAAGTAATAAAAGACTCAGAGTGACATAATCTAGAAACCAAGGCCCTCAAATTCTATCTTCCTCACAAACAGTGAATAGACTGACAGCATTTCCACACCTTCTCTCTGTAGCGGACAATCCAAAACAGACAACTGACACTGATGTAGGTTGTTGTTAAACTCCACTGCCAGGTCCTAATATTAAATACAACTCCCAGTCTTTCTGATACCCAGAATTTAGGAAAATAGTCAAGGCTTTGCACATACACCATTATTAATGTCTAATTAACATCACATTTCTTGCTGTCTGGCTATCAGCCACTATTACACCAGTATGACACTAACTTTTAAAATGGAGATGCTTTATGGCACCTATTGCTTAACTGTCTTCTTCTAAAATTGCCTGGTCTCCAAAATCCATCCATTTTAAGGAGTTCTTGAGAGGCAAAAAGCTCTGGATTAAGATTACTGTTCCATTATTGGTCAGAGTGTTCATTTCCTTCCTGTGATACCAGGCTGCTTATCATTTTTGACAACACATTTAATTGCTGTTGCAACCCACACAGCTTTTTCATAGGTGCTGTCAAGATTATTTTAATTAAAATAATACCTATACAGAGGTTAATGAAAACTGGGAAAAAAGTCCAGCAGGACTTTGTCATCCACCACTCTTCATTAGCAGGTTGATAAGAAACCAAATTCCCACAGTCCTCACGACTCATGTGGACCAAGTAGGACCAGAACACCCCTGGGTGGCTTGTATGGAGCTATGGCTCCAGCTCACCCACTTTGCCATGTAGATCCAGAGCCCCTTCCACAGAGCAACCATCAGACAAAGTCCTTAAGTCCTTGGTATTCAGCCCATTCTTGTTATTCTCCTCAGAAATACTAATGACCATGGGGCATATGAAGTTTCCCTTATTATGTCTATTGCTACTTTTATAGCACCATAGACATAATGTGGGATCACCTGTACTTTATCAAAGATAAGATGATTCAGTATCAAAGAATGCATTCTTTCTTGAATGTTTTAAAAAGAACTAAATGATACCACATGTGGAATCCAATGCTTCCACCAGTAAATGTATTCAGACAGACACACCCACTACAATTTTTTTTAAAGCAGACTAGTCTCCACTTTAAATAAATCTTGCATATAATTAGGCAAATCGATATCTGTTGAACAATATTTTTCTTTTTTCAGTTGGCACCCATCACTTAGTACTAAACTCTATCTCTGCAAACCGTTAATCTAGTAAATTACAGGCTTTCAGGCAAAGCAGCTCAGCTCATTCCTGTGTATGGTTACAGTCCTCAAACTTTGCAGGCAGTTTCAGAAAAGCTTCTTGCAGTAACATTCATGAGTGTATAGCTCACTCATTAGTAATTCTTCCTCCATTTTAAATATGATTTACTCACTGCTTGTGTATCTTTGTGTGTAGGTGACAACAGGCACATCAGTCACCTTCTGCAATACAAAGCAATGCTTTTGGAACAGCTGGCTACAACTTCAGACTCCTAGCTCAGCTACTTGTTTTTTCTGTCACTTTCTGTCCCATGATCACATCACCACTACCAGTTGCTTTTTATTTGAAAAAATAGCCACCTCCCCAGATGATGCCACTCTGTGCTGTGAATGTACACCCACTGAAAAGAAACTGCAAACTCCATAGCTCTGTACAAGGAGCACAACTAGCAAAGGTTGTTTTTCTACAGATCCCCATGCTGTTTATTATGCTTCCTAATCTCAGTTCCTTGCCTTGTCCCATATTACACCCATTATGGCTCCCCTGCTTCCTTCCAACAGACTCCAGATCACAGTGACTGGCAGTTTTTGTAAAAAAGAGCAGCTAGTTGTTAAACTATCTATTAGTACCACAAAATAAAAACCCTGGGAAACAAAAAATAAATCCCTTATGAGGTCAACATTTCTGGTCTTCATCAAGGGGAGACAGAAAGACAAGGGCCTATGGCAAATAAGGAAAAATCAGTAGGCACAGGCAGTATCAGAGATATTTTCATGGAAATCTTGGCCAAATGACTGGTTCACATTGCATCTGAACACGTCATAGTCCCCTTGTCCTGCCTGCAAGTATGAGCCTTGTTCTGTTAGTGGAAAGATTTTTTAATGTAAAGTTGCCAAACATAAATCAGTCTTGAATAGGAATAATTAGAGCAAGTTGGAAGATTAAAACCATGGAAACAAACTGAAATATACAACCACTTTTCTGTAGTTGTGATTTTCTGCGGGGGAGGCAGGGGATTCTTGTTCTCTCTCACTCACTCTCCATTGGAGCACTTTCTAGTAAAGGGACAGCATTGTCACTCACTCTCAGACTCAGATTCGCTCATGCCTTTTTTGTGACTGTGATGATGCCTCAAAGCTTTTTCTATTACCCTTTCCCATTATAAACCTTCTTGAGCTCGTAACAGTTCAGATGCTTTCTGCTGTAAGGATAAAGGAGCTCTTCACTCCTCACACACTGCAGTGATTCTGATTACTGGGAGGATATTTGAAATGTAATATTGTGAGGAGAGGTGTAATTATGTCTGTACTTGAATGGAACTATTCTAAGAGGCTTTTGCAATGCAGACTTTCATGGCTTGTATAGGCCCTTGGGGTCAAGCAGTTCATTAGGAAATAATCAGGACCTGAAAATGGTCTGGTTGTTTCTTGGGTGCCTGGCAAATTCCACCACCTTCTCAGGAATCTGGTATTAACTGTCCTCATTGTAAGAGCTCAGACTGGTCAGCAGGCAGTGGCATCGATACCAGCACTCCTTAGCACTCCTCATGGTATCACCAACATGTTGGTTTTTTCCTAGCTACCAGATGTGGCTGCATCCGGAACTGCATTCACAGAACAAAAGCAATCCTTCCTGCTGAGCCTAGATTTCCTTATTTCATCCAATGCAAATTAAACAGCATCCCAAATTCTGTTAAGATTAGGGCACATTTCTTGATCCATACAGCTTATAGTCAGAACTGGCCTCCCAAAAACTTGAAAGGAGGAAGAAGCAGAATAATCTTTCTTCTTTGAATTTAAGGCTTGAATTTTAGGCCTTTCTGGTTTACCTCCTCCTATTTTACTTTTTATATATTCTCACTTATGTACACTCTTAATCTGCTTAGCCTGGCTCTGTCTTGCCCCCGTGGTAATGGGACTATTGGCAGTGCCTACACTAAGGTGCACACAGGAGTCCTTGCATGATTGCCACTTTAGTTTGTTCTTAATCTTCTGACTAGAAAACACGAGCTTACTTTCTCCCTTCTTCATGTACTTATTCCAGCAACTTAATGATGTAAAACGTGGCGTACAAGCAACGGAGAAAGCCACTGCTGTTAGAGGAAAAGCAGCTTTTCACTCCTCAGGCAGCCCGACCTCCCCCAGCTCTGAGGAGGTTGGCTTTCCGCATGCTCTTCCCACCTCGACAAGCACTGGGGCTCAAAACAAAGAGTTTAACAAGGGTTTTGCCAGGATAGCCCAAAGTCAGCTTTTCTGAAAAGTCTTCCTATTTTGTCTTATTTATGGCCGCAGCACTCGGCCTGGCTCCCTTGTCCTAGTGAGGCCTGCTGGCTGCAGAGCTCGTTTGGGAATCTGGCCTGAGGGGTGATCAACCAGTTTTTAAACATTTTTTTTGGTAAAAACTACCGGTCAGATTTAAACAGAGTATAACCCTCTCAACTTACTTGTGAAGGGAGGAAAAGATCCAAATCTGGGCTGAAAGCATCCAGGCCCTTTGGAGCAGAGGCTGCAGGCGGCACCAGCCACGCACAGGCTGAGGGGAGGAATCTCAAGGGCCATTTGTGCAGAATTCCTGTGAGCTTGAGCTACAGCCTCACAGGGACACGTAGAGTGCACCCAGAGCAGCCCGGAGAAATGCTGCACAACCTCTGCCAAGGGCAGTCTGAATGCAGCAGTTGAATATCACGGCTGTCAGTAACCACATCCAACCATGCAAGAATGCCAGAGCCACTGGAGTCCTTCCACAAAAACCAGGCAGTCTCCATGTTCAATGTCCTCCATTACAGGACAAAATTGCGGCCTTGCCATCCAAAAAGAGAATAAGCCGAATGGCTGGGCAGCCATGAGCAGAAATAGCACCAAAACCAGCCAATGAATGTCAAAAGTTCAGAGAAGCAATAACTAAACATCATCCTACTTCAGCCCAATAGACAAAGATATCACAAAAATCAAGACAAAAATCACAAGTCCGTTGTGCAGGAGAAGTCGTGAGTACATAACTTTTTAGAATAAATGGTTTCCCAGTGAAACTCCCTATAAATTATGATCTCTTAGAAGTCAAGCTCAGAGAATAAAATGCCAAACCCCAGTACTGTAGAAAGCTCCAGTCATCAGGCAGGAAGGAGGAGGCCTGTGACAGTGGCAAGACATAAATGTGTATAATTTCAAGGGAACAACCCTAAAACTTTTCCATGCCTCTGCCTAGCAACACAGTCTCACCAAACCGAGCTAACAAAGGTAGCATGTGCATCTGCTATAGAAAATGCAAAGACAGCAGTCTTCTACCACATGCAGTTAATAATACTGGATTAAATAAAACCCTGCATCATTAGGACTAACCATGTATCAGTCCTCTGCAAATGACCATAAGGGAGAAAAATGCCTTTAAGCAGAGTCACATACTCCAGTGGCCATATGCTTAGATATCCTGTAGCAAAGCAAATTACCCTTTGGCTTCTTACAACGAAGTATCAGATTATTTTGCTAAATTTTATTCTAAGATTACAAAGCATCCTAATAAGTTTTACTTTTCCTTTAATGAACTGGAAAAACATTGTAATAAATTGTAAATTATATTTTTAAAAAACATTAGAGGATTAGAAAAATCAAATATTCTGTGACATTTGATGGCAAAGCAACAACTGTACCTTGCTCTCAGAGATTTTCAAGTAGTATGACAGCTTGTAGCAGTAGCCACCATCAGAAGGAAGCCAGACTTCTAAAATGGAATATCAGCTGAGTTAAATTAACCTGCATATTAATATATACTTGGATTTTATATTAATACAGTGTTAAAAATATATTATTTAAGATACAAAGCCACGTGTGGGAAAGCTTGAACACTTCTGCAACGAGTTGTCGAGGAAAAGCTGAATTCAAAATGCTGCCCTGATTTACACATTTATATTCTGTCTACAAGGTTCTGCCTCACTGAGTACAGAGTGCAGACGGCACTCAGTAAACAGTATTTTATAACTTTTCAGCCCTCATAGCGCTGCATGTTTCTCAAACCCTGTGCTATCACCCACTATTTTGCTCTCGGATTTTATTATAGCACTCCTCACTACAACATTCAAGACTAGCACAAATCTGAAATGACAGCATGATTCTTCCTCCCAGTGCTTCTCTGCCATAAGTGGATACCAGCAATCACTTTACTATGTGGTAATTTTGAATGTTTTATTGTTTCCACCAAAGTTCGTAATGGGGTTTCAAAGAAGAAACTTTCTTCCAGGAATATGGGAGAGTCTGATTTCAAGTTAATCCTATATAGAGTTATAGTTAATTCTATACTCTCCCCCCTTCAATGTAATCTTTCCTCCAGGGCTATAGATTGAAACAGTGAATCACTCACCACCATTATTAGTAGGCTTCAGCAGAATCTCCCTCCCAGCACCACCCAAAAATAAACCTCCAAATATTTTTTATTTGAAAGGCAAGTTCAGTTTTACAGGCACAGCTGGCCTCACAATTATAACTTTCTCCACCCCAGCTTCTTTGCCTGTGCTGGACACCCCTCTTTAACTTCCCCACTCAGTACATTAACACATTGCTGGTTATTAAACCATGACAGCAGTGGCAGTGCCATGCCTAGAGATACCTGCCCTTTAGATGAGGCCATACGGTTCCTCAGCTTCTGAAGGCCAGTTGGGAAAATGCTTCATGGGCTAAAATTACATTGTTGGTGCACACCAGTTTTTGGAACCAGCTCTGTGTTGATACATTCTGTGTTCCTGTATTTATCTGTGACGTTTATAAGGTGGCATCATCAGATTTGAGCCAGCAAGCCTGAAGATGTGCTTCTCTTTAAAGATGTGTAGAAGTCCATTGCTTTTCAGCAAAGCACTTGACTTTTTCCATTAAAAGAACTATTCGTAGGTCTCTATTTTAATGGTTAATAATAGGAGCTCCAGCAGAACATAAACTTAATACTAACCAATTCTGGATTAAAAGTGGGGAGCTGTGCTGCTAGCTCTGTTCTTCCTCAGACCAATACCAAACTCAGCAACATCCCCTCAGCATACCTTCATCATCTTCACCATCTCAAATAAGAAACATATCTTCATCTTTTATTCTTTATCTTTTTGCTCTTCTCCATTTCAAGTCAGCCAAGGGGGAACACACCACTAAGAGAGAGCTCAGCAACCTGCCCCCAACAAGAACCCTCTTCAAACTGGTCAGCTTCTTGTTTCTTCTCACAAACTGGTGGGTTACTGGTTGATGTATCTCTAGCCTTGCCCACCACCCCAACTACGATCACCTGGGGGCAGCTGGGGCCTCACACAGGTGGGCCAGGTTCTGTCTCTGGGGCCTGAAACCACTTGGGGAACAAAACATTCTGTCAGGTTGTGACTCCTCCATAGGTCAATTCCAACTCGGGCCCCACAGCCCAGGCCCCAGCACTTCAGGAGCATATATTAACATCTTCATTTAGATCAATAGCTCTACAAATAATTGATATTCCTTTAGACTATCTGCAAAACTGATAAAAATCCTGAAAGATGTTTCTGCATTTCAGTCAATTCTCTTCAGAAAGAGAAGAAAATCAGTTTAAACTTGAGTAGCAACTGCCATTTGATGCAAAAGCAACAAAAAGTTACTCTAAATGACTCACACATATCTTGATAACCGAGTTATACCAGAGGCTTTCTGTGTCTCCTATGCCCTCTAGCTTCTAGAAGATGTATTTACCAATCACTCTCTCAACTTGAGCACATTTATATAGTTTTGATTTCTATGCAGTCACTAAAAACTTATTAAAACAGAAAGTGAAACACCTTCCCCTCTCTTCTTCCCAGATATAACTCATACCAGACGCTGAAGCAAAGACATGAACATGTTAGTCTAGATTCTCATTTCCATTAAAGGCACTTCACAATTCTGTGGCATTATAAATGGGCTTTACAGGTACAGATTATACTTATAGCAATTTGGGGTCCTCCATGAGCACTATAAAGGGGCTTCAGTTCACCTGAGCCACCTGAATTCCAGGAATTGGATATTCTGATCTTGAGAAAAAAAATGAGTTGTGATACAGAGGGGATATTACTTCTCAGTCTGACTTAATCACAAAGGTAAATAAGGTCATTAAACGGTGTACAGCAAAAAGCACCTGATGTACAAATTGCAGTATTTTCTAATCAGTAAGCTGGAAGCTGTACTTTGTGAAGCTGCATCAGGCTGAATTTCTAGTTAGAGAGTAAAACCTGGGGAGAAAAAATATGCCCATAAAAAAAGATAAGCCTAGTGTCCATAGCTAGAGATCCCACAGTCTGCAGGAGAAAGGGGTTTTCTTGCACAGCTTAGGGAGGGCTGACGGGGCATGACAGCTAAAGCTGGCTGTGAGAGATGACCCAGGTTAACTTTTATCTTGATATATCATCAAGACCTTCTAAACTAGAAGTGTTTTCTACTTGCCAAATTACTAACATTGGCAGAGAAGGGGCTTTACCTCAAAGCCCACCTGCCATATCATTAGAGTGGCACCAGTGACAGCCTATAAAGCAGAGTTCCCACAAATATTGCAAGGAATACTCAAAGTGTATTACTAAGAGACAGGACATGGTGCTAAGGCTGTTTTAGCTACCAGTGCTGTAGCTATAGGTGCTATTGTTACATGGTAGTGTTCCAGTATCTTTCAGAAAGTCACTGCAATACCTGACTGGGGGCACCAGTCCTATCAGGAACTTCAGTCACAAAGATGTTTCAGTTAGTTAAATGCTAAATGCTAGTTTTAAAATACACAATTACAAAACCAGTGCTTGGACACCTGAGGAGCTAGATAACACATAGCTCTGCCACTGTCTAGTGGCAAAAAGGTACTACAGACATTTTGTCTCTTCTGAGAACCTTGGTTAGGAAAGAGAAGCAAAAAGCAGCTTCACATAGAGCAAACAAAACTTTTGCATGTTGAAGTTACCAGAAATATGCTTGAACTAGAAATAGCCAATGAATACAGTTTATGAAATATTTTTTGACTTCACTGTCAATATACATTAAATGTTCCAAATGGCTTGGTCTCTGACCTGCTTATCTGTAAGTCTTGTAAATGAAAACTAACACATTTTTTGCTTAAACTCTGCAACTCCAGCATCTGAAGGTCAGATCTATCCCCTTTTTCCTTTTAATTCTTTGTTTCTATTACATTAAGAACACAAATCAATATTCATTTTCATAGCTAATTTAACACTTAGATACTATCTTTACAGTATGATTGAGATGAATTTTCCAGCCTAGAAGGAAAGGACTGCATTAACTAAAAGTAAAAACTTTGCTTGAAAATATACACACGCTCAAAAAAGTCACTGGCAACATTGTCCCCTTAAGCCTCTGTAGGAGGACTGACATGCTAAAAAGCACCTCTAAGCTACTGGGACTCTGCCTGTCCATGTGAAAGTCACTGCACTGGTGCTGTCATCCTTCCCATAATGCACTGGCTTGGGATTCATTTGGGGTAACAGGCCATTCCTACCCACTAATAATAATAATTGTGATGTTGTTCAATCTAAAAATATGGTTATATCATGAACTAAAAATGGAGTTATAAACTACGTAACTATTTTAGGAATATATACTAATTAAAATAATTGGCTCCCTTCACAAGAGACAGTGAAGACCTATAACAGACTTTCAAGCATGTCAGCAGAATAAAGGGCAAATTAATGTGGCTGACATAATTGATTTGGACTTTCAAAGTGTTTGCAAGGCTATAAAGGAGGTACTGGCTACTCCAAATCGTCATAGAATGAAGTTCTTCCATGGAGCAGAAATAGCCTGAGAGGGAGCAAAGAGAAAGTAAGCAAAACATGTGGTTTTCTAAACAGCAAAAAAGAATTGCTCCTTATGATCATGATTTACGACCTGCAGCAAAGCTATACAGGAAGGCAGCTGATTGTGCAACAAACACATGTCTGTAGGACCTGTCAGGATTAGGACAATCGGGGTCCATGGGCTGTTTCTACCAGCCCTAAGAGAGAAGTAGCAGGCACCTTCCAGCATATCCAGCACCCTGGGCCACCAGTGCTATGGTGGGGACAGGAACTGGTGAGAGGCAGCCAAGGAGCATGGAGCTACACTCCAAGTGTTGGCACTTGAGGAGACGTGGCAGGCCAGGCCATGGAAAGCAGCCTTTATACACCTCTCTCCTGCGAGAGGATGAGAAAAGGAAACACCTCAGGCACAGGGCAAGGCTAGGGCTGCAGCCTGCAGAAGCAGAAGTTATCAGCCCTCCTTCCTTCACTGTGGAGAGGCTGGAGCACAGCCTGTCTCCATGGCATCCACCAGCCCTAGAGCAACCTGCCCTAAAACAACCTGCCAGCCCCTAGCACTGGGGACATCCAGCCTTCCTGACCTGGCTGACAGGGGGGACTCGGAGACAGGAGGAGATCACCAGGAACACCTGGCTAGTGCTGAAGAAGACAAAATACCATGTTAAAAAACCCAAGGTAATGCACTGAAATCACTAATCTAATGACCCGTCCACCTTCCTATGCTCTAATGTGAACTGTGGCCTCTCAGGGTGTCTGGAAGGCAGCTCACAAACACAGCTGCCTACTGCATCCAGCACTTCATAATTACACAAATTCATTAGTGTTTAAAGCCTTCACTGCTTCCTCTCCTTTGCTTCATCCTGAGGCAATTTCCTTTCTATAGTATAGTTGCTGGTGTCTCAAGCACTTAAGTTTGCTGGCAACCTTGGGAGAAGGTACTCAAGGCAACCTTGGTAGAGGTTACTCAAGACTGCTGTACCTATGTCTACCACACATGACTGTCACCTGCAGACCACCACACTCCTTGCTATGTAGTCTCCTTGGAGAAGACTGGCTTGCAGACTCTCAAAGAGCAATTGGAAAGTTAAATGGATTTCTTGCATATATGATATACACTGTGGTTCGTGGACATCAAACAGAGGAATACAAAGTCAATTGCCTCCAGTGTTAATGTAACAAGATGCTATCAGGAAAAGCCATTGAAAAGAAGAAGAAATGTAACACAACACTGGAAGTAAGTAGAAAAGCCAAACCAGCAAGAGTACAATCATCTTTTGTGGACAGTCAATATGAATGTAATGAAGCACCGAGTGAGATCTATGAGTATTTTCTCACACATAAAGGTGTGGAGGGGAAGCCTGTCCAGAGGTAGAATTTCAGAGTATTAAAGGCAACATTTGCTTTTATGGAGGTGACACTAACAAGTTGGCTGGGATCACACCTCAGCCCCGGCCAAAAGAGTAATTGGTGCAAACAAGAATTGTGATAAAGCCAAGAATAGAAAGAAAAGAAAAATGTTACAATGATTCTTATTACTCCAAGGATGGATCGGAAATCTCCTAAAGAAAGTATTGCAATGTTTGGCATAATTTCAAAATGGGAATTATTTACTTTATGAAAAAAAAAGGCTACTATACTCCTTGGACATTTTCTGCAAAAAAGAACTTTAAAAGACATAAGGAACATCCAAAGTAGAGGGCAATGCTGTGAAGAACGGGGGAAGGATGTGGTGCCTTTTAAAAGAGTAGAGAGATAACAAATGTATGCACCATGTGGAGCCCTCTAGCAGCCAGGGCAGGGTTCACCTGATTGCCAGAAGCAGTGGGCATGACCAGCTTGGAAAGAAGTTGTCAGTGCCCAACATGGGTGAAATCAGGCTTGAAGTGCCCAGTTCAGCTCTAACAGGTATTCTCCTGTCCTGAAATAGTTCAGTCCAGAAAAAAAGCACAGACCCAAATTCTCCGGCGTATTTTAAACTCTTCACCTTGTAGAGATGTTCAATCTGCTAATTAGGCATGACAGTGCTGGATTAGATAACCAATACCAAAATTTACTACTGCCTGCTCTAAGCTGCTTTTGGCAGTGTTCAGTGTCAGAAGCAATAGCATTAGCTCTGCTCCTTTCTCACACTGCAGATGATGGAAGCTTTCAGGAAGATGAATTAAATTTCACTAACAGAAGGAGAAAAAGGGGATCTAAATATCCGGAGGGAGTCACAGTGGAAGTCTGCTTAGATTATTTTAAAATGATGCTGTATCAATACACGCAGCAATGTCCTGGTACATGATCCCGAACCAAACACTCAGCTGTATGTAGGAGCAGGAGATCATCTGCCCTTGGCAAAAAGCACACAGCTGAACAGCTCCCACACCTCTGTTTTGGCAGCTGCAAACATCCATGGGGACATGTGTTGGTATTAGCTCCTCTGTTATCCACCACCTGGTCCCCACAGCAGCTGGTTCACACCTGCCTGATACTCTGTAGGGTGTCACAGCCCTGCACAGTGGCTCTGGTGGCCCATGGCACCTCGAGGAGCCCACAACACCTTCCTGCACGTCCCCATCCCAGCAGCCTGCTCCAGGAGGCATGCAGGTGGGTTTGCCTGATCACACCAGCCCAGGTGAGCACCCCTGTTCACCCACTGTGTCCAGCTGGAAGCTGCACCCATCAGCAAGACAAAAGCAGGAGCAGGTGGGTAAATACCTCACCTGAGAGGCATCCCTGTATTTCCTCACTGTGCTTATTCACTGGTCACAAAATGGTGCTGCTTTACTTCCCATCTGAAAAATCAGAACCAAACTAGAGGCCTCAAGATACTGCCTCATAAACAAGAATACAAGCACTAGTGCACAACTGATCTGGATTGTCTTGCTGGACTGAATACTAAGTAACTTGGGTTTGACACCACTCACATACAATGCACCAACATTCTATTTTCTGTCAGCTTTCAGCATGCTTAGAGTGGCAATGTAATTAAAATGGAAAGGTAAGTACATTAGAAACCATACTTTTCCTTATTAAATGCTAATTCCCAAATAGATTTTCTCCTAGGGTGGAAGTTTGGGGTTCATTTAAGAGCTGACAAGTTTGGGTAATACCATTAAGAAAAGCACTTTAAAAAAAATGGAAACAATTTCTTTCACTTGTTTACAGTCAATCAAAACAATTGACAATCTTCTAGTCGCTTTTCAATTCCTACTACCGTGTTCACTGCCCTAAAATTTTTAAAAAAGAATAATTATTAGTTGTTTACACCTCTAGTCTTATCTTGTTTCAATAATAATCTGCTTCTCCTAAAGCTCTGAGCAACAGCATTTTGTGGTGAAGTGTTTCTGTCACTTCCCATCATGGAAAAGGATGTAAGGGTCCTCACCTTTTTTCCTGCTCACATTGCTTTCATAGTGCTATGGGCCTCTGTCCTTTACAGGCATGTGCCTTTGGTGAGTGTATTGCATTGCTGTGCAGATAAAGATCTTAACAAGAAAAGAGACAGAAGATACAACAGGAATAGAACTCGAGATATGAAAGTAACTATTTCTTCCCAAGGTAAAAAAGAACCAACAAACAACAAAAAACCCCCCACATATCAAATGTTTCATCCAATCAGGACAATGTAAAAAACCAGCACCAAGGTTATTAGAATCTGTTTTACATGTTAGATTTGTTATTTGGCATAGAATATTAGTCTGAGGAAATCTCTTTGGCTGCCAAAAAAAACCCCCAACCCATAACTTTGTTAAACTGAAAAGAAGGACTAGTAGTTTTTAAGAGAGATGGACACAACAGCTGTCATACAACTATGTGAAGCAGCCTCAGGTCTCTCAACAGAGAATGGCTGTAAACAGAAAAAATCAACTGTCTGAGCATTTAGACTTTAAAGCCAGAGGGGCCCATGAACAGTGCCTATCTTCTTATTGAATATGAATCCTTAAATTACATGTGTCCATCCCAATAACTATGGCTAGACATTTTATCTTGGAGAAGATTAAGCTGTTGGGTGCTGTAGTAGAGAACAAGAGACAACCTGTCACCTGTACCCGGAGGTTCTGCAATGACAGGGAAAAGTGTTACTGAGGTAGCCAGGTGATTTTGGCGTATAAGTCTCACTTTATGCAAAGGAAAATGGGGGAAAATACTTGAAACCTGGCAAAGAATGCTTCCAGGCTCCAAAACTGGCAGTTGAGTCTAACCCAACCAGACCCTCATACAAACACAGGGCAGTGGTTCACCATATGGCTATAGCACACCCAGTCGTGAGCAATTTCAGATACTTCAGAAGCAAATGGCAAAAAGCACTAGGCTGGCTCTGGGCAACAGATCTGCAAGCCAAGTCTTGCAAAGGAGTCCCTTCTCCTTTGCCTATTTAGACACTGGAACTTTTCCCTCTAAGCTGTTTTTTGTCTTCTACAAGGTCTGCTTTGTACACTGACTTACCAGGGCTGAAATGTTCTCCAAGGAGTAAAACCATAGCCACAAATGAGCATGGTATAGGAGCGTTGTCACTGGACGGCCTCACTAGCTATGTCTACATCTGGTTGACCATGCTTCTCTTTTTGCTATTACACCTGCAGCAGAGACAAACAGAGATATCATGAGAGCCTTAACCTCTACTTTGCATGGTGAGGTGATCTTCATCCGAACTGCTGAAGCAGGTTTTAGAGTCCAGCTGTGGGGCACAAAACAAATCTAAACAAATATCTGACTCAGCTACTAAACTGAAGGAGCAGCAGCTCTGAGAAGGAAGTTGGCAGCACCACTTAGAAGTCCATGGATTGCTTCCAGCTACCCTCTTCTCCACTCACTCTAATTATTTATCCCTGATCCCTAAATAGATTCTGTTTCAGGATTACTTAAAAGAAACGTACATTTCCGTAGCTCCTTCTCTCCCTTTCCAATTCACTTTTTCAACCTTAGGCAAAAATCTACAAAGAATGATAGGTCATTTCATCCAAACTACATCCTGTATAAAAACATTTAGCCTTAATACACACATGAAGAAGTTTGTCTCTATAGTTTTGTGGCTTCTTTTTCTAGAAGTCTAAGTGATGTCTTTTTGAGCTACTGCTTTGTATATATAAGTAACAGGCAGCTATACTTTCTGAACTTTTTACTCAAATCCTAGCCTTTCTAGTTACCAAGGCTGTAGCAGATAAGTGGGTCATCAGCAATGATGTTGGGTTAGTGCCAAATGGTTCTATGTGCTAAAATGAAAAATCAGTTTCTCAATACAAGTGTATCTAAAATATTTTTTAATTTTGCGTAAATTCACAAACTATACAATATTGAAGTGTTTGGTTGTTGGTTTTGTTGTTTGGTTGGGTTTTTTTCAAACATACTGTACAGTTAGGTTAGTTAAGTGGCTTACATCAAGGCACAGCACACTGGATAACACACATAGGCCTTGCCAGGCAGCAGCTTAGTATAATTCCCCGAGTTTTGGCAGCAGTGCCAAGATAAGTAGCATAAAATCACATATAAGCTGGAAGATAAATAAATAATAGATGCTCTCACATTTTATTTGAAATAGAGTTGCATATAAAAAGAATATACAATAATTTAACTTTAATAGATTCTCTTGTACTATACATAACAGAAGTGTTTTCATTTGTATTAAATAAAACATTTTCCATATTAGGATGCAAAATTAATCTTCTTTTTGGCCGTCTTGATTGATGGAGAAGAGTTGCTTTTGTTAGAAAGTAAAGTTGAACTTTTAGTTCCATAGCAATCTGAAAGAAACAAATCCAGAGTTACTAGTATCTTGATAATGAATGTTACTGATAAAATAAGCAAACTTCAACAAAACTGTTGCATTTAGTTAATGCACAGTGAAGCTGTGTTATTTAAGCAGAACATACAAAAAAGCTCTTCCTCAGTCTAAACATGCTCCTGTTATTTGTAACTTTTATTTTTGTACTGTTACTTGCTCTGCTTTCTCAGAGATTATCACTGCAGGTCTGTTACTCATCCAGCAAAACTAAAGTTCTGGTAATGACACAGGTTGCCTGCATTGCAGATCCAGTTTATTGCAGTGTATTTACCGTATTCACATTACCATTCCGCTTCTTAAATTTGAACACTTCTTCTCCTCCTGCCAAAGGCCTTGGACCCCACGTTGGTTGGTACAAAGTTGTTCTTGCCCACTCCCCCTGACCTGCTCAGGAAGTCTGCCAGGCGATGGGTCACACAGGTTGCTGTGTTGCATGCCCTCTTCTGTGCTGTGACACTGCTTTTCAAAAGGAAAATAAAGAGTTAGTTCCTGAAGTACCCACCCAGCATACAATGAAATGTCAGTAACAGATCTTATGCCTAGGAAAGATTTTTCGGGAGGAGGAAAAGCAGGCTTGCTGTGCAGCAAGCATTTGCAACTTCTGTCTGCACAGCTTACAAGCTCAAAAAAAAATAATAAAAAAACCCTGAGTCTTTACATTTTTCTAAGTGCCAGTCTCACTTTACAAAAGGTGGCTGAGCCCTTCATTTCTTGGGCTATTGGACTGAAGACTAAGCCAAGCCAGATTTTCAGCAGCACCTGAGCCATTGCCTGCCTCCATCAAGTCATTATGGCCAACAGAGCAGTGCTGAGGAGGTCCATGTCTGGAGAATTTAACCAATCCCTACTTCCTCCTAAAGCTTAGATCTGTGTTTTGTTTGTAGTGCTGCTGAAGGACAGCAGCAGACACTGATCTTTAGCTTCTCACTTCAACACTTACATTCCATAATGTCCAGAAAACACATGAAACCCTCACCTCACTGCTGACAACAGGGGCTTTGTCAGTGACTCTGCTAGGGCTGTACACGCACAGCAGCTGACCAGTTGCTTCCAGAGCTGAACCACTGGGAAGATGAGAACCCCTCATTCCTGGAGCTAGACCTCTGTCTACTACAGCACTTGACCATGGGAGCAGTCCACAGACTTCAATAGGATTAGTCTGTGCTCAGAGTTCAGTCTACAGCTAATAAATTTCTAGATGGGGATTTCAAGGCATGTGCATTCAAACAGTCCTTGCTTGATGAATTTTCTACAAAAGCAATGACCTTCTCTTGCAGAAAGGGGGATTTTTCTCAGGTAAGCACTACAAGACAGTTTATTAATGTTAATAATAAATCCTGTTTGTAACATCAATGCCAATTTTTTGGAACAGGCCTCTGATTACAAGATGGATGCAGTGCTGCAACAGAAGAACCATAGAGACAAAAACAGATTTCTCTTAATTTACAACTCATCTACAGTAAAATATTTGTATTAATTCAAGAGAAAAAGATACCCAAGTTATAAATATACTAATGTAAAGACCTTCTGTAAAGTAAGAGGGAAAAAGGAAAAGAACATAAAATTCTTACCTGGTTCAGTACCCAGTTTTAAACAGGATTACATTTCTAGTTTGAGCAAATCCGTATGAGCCTTTTCTGATTCTTTTGCTTCTCAGGATCCTTACTAACAGGATTGAATCCATGCCCAATTATATCAGTACATATGAATGTTTGGGTATTATTCCAATTTCTAAGTTTTCCTTTCAACTTCTCTAGAATTACTGGCATTGCCTCTCTTGAGCATCATGATAACTTGCAAAATTTTTCTAGCTTTATCTAGAAATTTCACACTCTAAACAAGTTATTCAACCAAGCAGATCTGATCCTTATAGAAAAATAGGTTTATTGAACAAGTGCATGGGCAAGCTCAAACGAAGAGTCTACTTGTACTTTTAGCAGCCAGAAATGAAGAGCCTTATTTAGATTTTTTTTTAATCAGGGTCTAAGAAAATCATTTGAAATGTCAAGGCAGTGCTGTTCATTTTCATTTATTTATTTTTTTCCCCTAGCTTGGTATGCATGTTATGTTCTCTGTCTTCCTAACATTAGGTCCATCTCAAACATTCTCTGTCAAAAACAGAATCAAAAGAACATAGCAAAGTTAGCAATCAAAGTTAGATCCACATGCATCAGGTTAAAAAAGGGGGAAGGGGAGAAATAAGCATGTCTAGTTGTTTCCTAGGGGTTCCCCATAGTTTGCATAGCGTTCGTGTTCCAGGTCACTCAGCACATTTCGTTTCTTGCCAGGAGTTCCAGCCCCGACGTCAGTGCGAGGGTAAGTTTGCAATTTGTGCAATTCTTGAGACAGTTTGCCCAGCACACAAGTACTCAGACTGGCACAGCGTTTGGAAATAGGTCTATCCAGGCTGCAGGAGGGGACAAAAAGAAACATGCCCAAAGGAAGAGTAATCTCAAACATGCATGTTCATGCATTTCTTCCCTAAAAAAATATCTGCAGTTAGGAAAATAAAAAATAACCAAACAAAACAAACCCCTTCACATCACATTCCATGCAGGAAAGTTCATACAAATGCAGTCAAAAGGAAAACACCATTTTTCAATTAATTCAACTTTGTTGAAAAGCAAGTTCATTAGCCTTTTGGATGCTCCTAGTCAGGGGTCAGGAAGTTTTACTGCCCATGTATTCAGCATGCTGTTCAGTCTCTCATACATCACCACCATGCTTTGCAATACAAATCCTATTAGGATAATGCAAATGCTCTTGCATGCCTTTGGTCTGGGAGGAGAGTGGTGCTACGTGCATTAGGAGGAACACGTCCCCTCTGTCAGGGACTTCCCATGCCTTACAACAGCATGCACTTTCACGACAGAGAATCCAAGAGCGACTGAATGGCCCCTAACACTCCCACTAGGAAGACATACCTTTTGCTGCCATATTTTAACTTAACCCCCTCATTCAAGCTCAAATCGCCCTTCACTTTCAGTTGTAAAAGACAGAAGCAAGCAGGTTAAGTAGGTAGAAGTCATTCTCCCGATACCAACATCAGTATGTCTCTGCAGTATTATTCTTTACCAGTAAGGTGACTGCAGTTAGCCATAATCCCAAGAAAAGAAAAAAACTGACCTGTAGAGGGTCTACTCAGATGGCTTTTGCTAAATATCAAAAGGCAAAACATTCCCCCATTGCCCTTCTCCTGCCTCAGGACTGCAGTCCTTACCTGTTCCCCTCGGAAGCTTGCTCCAACTCTTCTGCTGTCATCTGTATGAACTCTTTCACAAGTGCGTTTAATAACCTTCGAGCTTCATAATCACTGAGCGTCACTCGATCTGTGATGGACTCCAAGCCAGGTCTAAGCAGGGGCAAGCAAAACAGGATGAATAAAACCCAGAGTGCTGCAGAGGGCCACGGGCAGGAGAGCGGGATTGTCACACATCACTGCCTGTCATTGACAGCGTCTTTCACTGGTAGGAATGTGTAAGCCAGCCTCATGCACAGCAATAAAAAAGCCATGGTGTCAAAAACAGCATGAAAAGCAGCCAGCTTTCTCATTCGCTGTACTCTATTCCCCTCCTAGGTCGCTAAAGAACATTAAGTATTTTCGTAGCATTCAGATATAGCACTCAGCAACAGGACCAGCTTCTTACCTGACTGGGGCTGCCTGGAAGCTGTCCATCTGGCACACAACCAAGGCATAAACGGCAAGGAAAGATGAAATCTTCAGCATAACCATGATTTCCTCTCTACAACAAAGAGGTACATCAAGCAATGGCTGTTTTCCAATCCTCTCAATCCTGCAAGTGTGACTAAAGAGGTCATAGTTTCCTAGCCACATGTAGCACAAATACTAACGGCTTTTTTTTTTTTATATTATCTTTCCATTTCTTTTGATGATTACTATTGTGCTTTGATTTTCTCAGAATTTAAAAAAAAAATACAGCACTATTAAAGGGGATAAAAATAGAGCTTTTCTGAGCTGCAGTTCTGTACAGCTATCTACATTAATGCAGACTTTCCTTCAAACTAGTGGAAAACACACTCCTCTGACTGACTGCCACACACATTGTCACAGTCAGTGTGTCCAACATCAAAAAGCACAGAGATGGGACACGAGTCACACGGGAAAGAAAAAAAAAAGTAGTCTTTAACATTTGAAGTGCCACTGCTAGCACTTCACCTGCAACTGCTTGCTTCTTGGCAGTTAGCACACTAGTATCTCAGATTACGTTATAAGAATTCAGAGGTTACATTTCAATAAATATTTCTACTCAGAAAAAGAGTAAGTTAAAATTTAGCCATAAGAACAAAACCTGTAAAAAGAGGACATCTGTAATTGAAGATACCTGCTTTGAGACACACCTCTCTCACAGACTCAAACGAGCACATCATTAACTACCTCAGCAGCTTCACCTTTGCTAGTGCCCAGGTCTCGATGCTTCTCCCCGGCACGACGGGGCACCTTCCAAAGGACGCACCGCTCCCACGGGTCCCCAGCGCGCCCCAGCACCGACAGAGCATGCGGCCAGGCACCGGGAGGGCTTTGCCTGGAGAGCCGTCCCACACGCCTGGCGGGACACCCCCCGCCGTGGCGGCGGGGGAAAGGGAGAAAGCAAACGAGGACTAACTTCCTCCCACCTTCCTTGCCCACGCGTACCCGCGCACATGAATGAAGGCGCTGCGGCCCCGCGCAAAGCTCCGCACCCTGGGAGAGAAGTGAGACCGGGCGGGAGCTCGGCGGGGCTTAGCAGCGGGGCTTACCGGCGGGGCTGCACGAAGAAGGGTGCCGGAGTCGCCGCCGAGCCGCGGTACCGCGCACCGTCCGCCGGCCCCGCTTTATACCTGCCGCCGCCGCGCCCTGCGTGGGCGCCCGCGCTGGCCCGCCAGCCAATCCCCATTGGACGCCAAAGCCCGGCTCTGCGCTGACGTCATGACCCGCTTCGCCAGAGTCCCATTCACAAAAAAAAATCCGTCGCGGGGCGAGGCGCCGCCGTGGGTGGGGGGGGCCCATTCACACCGTGCGGCGCCGGTCCCGCTCCCCCGCGGGACCGCTCACGCGTGGCGACCTCTGCAGCGGAGGGACCGCATTGCAGAGCGGGGCCGCTCCCTCCCCAGGACGCCCCCCCTGGACCCAGCCGCCCTCCCGGCGCCCCGGCAGTGGCTGCGTTTGGGCGGGCGGGGGCTCCGCAGGAGCGGGGGCCGGGGCCGGGGCCGTACACGGTGTGCAGCTGTGCAGGAGCACGGCGTACGGAGGTACCCGTGGCCACCGCCTCCTCGGGCCCGCTGAGCGGGCGGGGCAGCGCTGACCCCTGCCCGAAGGGTGCATCCCCGGGCCTACTCGCTTCCCTGGCGGGGGAGGGGGCGCTTGCAGCTGGAACCCCGCCGCTGCTCCCCGGAGCGACGAGTCCTTTGCACCTGCGAGCAGCCCCGCGGCTGCAGCGACCTGCTCTCCGCGCTCGTGCCGTGCCCGGCGGCCGCACCGCCTCCCCCGGCACTGGACCGCGGCATAACTCTGCGGTCCTAAAGAAAACCGTCATCACCATCACCATCATCATCATCGCGGCGTAACTCTGCGGCCCTAAAGAAAGCCACCATCATGACCATCATCATCACACAACTCTAAGAGCAGAAGCAGCGCCTTTCCGGGCTCAGAAGCTGCATCTGGAAAAGGGGGGGGAGGGGGGGGTGGGTCGCCTCCCCCCTCAGCAACGCTGAGCCCTGCTGATGGGGATTACCGGGCAGCTGCCCGTCGCCCCATGCATCACTCGCGGAGGGCCCTTTGTCACGGCCCGGCGGCGCTGCACCTGCCCCCGCAGGATGTTTGTCCAGGCGCAGCAAGTACCCGCCCGGAGGAGGTGTGTGGGGGGGTGGCGGCCACGGGGAGACGCGACGCGACAAGAGAGTGGGGGAAAACTGCTCCCCGCCGGAGCGGGCGTGGGGACGGGGAGAAGCGGGCCAGGTGCGCTGCTCTGCAGTGCCTGGACGCGGAAAGCTCTTCCACCGCTCTCCGAGAGCCGGGGGCTGGGCGCACTTTTCGTGCCTGCCATAAGTCGCAGGCGTTTGCCGACGACGGCGGTACCGGCAGGCACGGCCAGTGCGTGCCCCCGCCGCAGGAGGAATGCCCAAACGCTACCCCGAACTCCGGCAGCCGCCGGCAGCAGGCGATGTGCCGGGCGGAGGGGCACGCAGGGACGGCGGCCGAAGGGGGGTGGGCGCTGATTGTCGCGGAGACCCCCAGCCCGAGGCGGCTCCGCCCGCTCCCGCCCCTGCCCGCGCTTCCCGGCATCGCCGAGGCCCTTCCCCGTTGCTGGCGGCTGCGGGCATCGCCCGTGGCAGCGGTGAGTGCCTCCGGGGCTGCGCTGCTGGGCCACTGTCGAGGACACCGCAGCGAGCGGAGCTCGGCGCACATTGCGCGGCCGCACCGAGCTACGGGACAGGTGCCGAGCGCAGCGAGATCGCCCATTTCGGCACTGGAAAGGCTGGGGCAGCTTTCCCGGGAGCCGGCAGCCGTTTCTTCTTATGCTTTTACAGAAGCCGATGACACGGGCCACTTCCGACGGCAGGAATCGGTTTTCACCGGGAGGTGAATAAAGTTGGGGAGAACCACGGGGCGGGTATTGCTTTGTTGGACTTGATTTTAGCTTTGAAGTTTAAAAGGAACACGAACATTCTGAAAACCGGAGGCGAGCCGCTGAGCATCTGGTGAGGGCTTCTCCCTTTCGGGGTGCCAGCACCCCCAGCCACGCGTTCCCCCGTCCTCCCAGCACAGGGGGGTGCGCAACTTTTTGCAGAATGCACTTCTTTTGCAGAACGACGATTGCAAAACTGTTTCGTTTGAGGTGTCGTGTTCTGTACTTTTTGTCAGGTGACAAGTAGCGGGTTTTATTTTTTTTCTAACACGTCTTCGTAGCTTTCCACGGGAGTCCGTGCGCTCGGAGCTGCCGAGCTGAGCCGCGGCCCGCCCTGACGGGCGCGAAACGGGCCCAGGGCCCGGGGGGTGCGGGCAGTGCCCAGGGTGCGGGGCTGGGGCGGTTCCCAGCTTGCTCCGTGCCCAAGAGCATCACTAGGAGGCTCCGAGGAAAGTGCCCGCAGAGACTGGGCGGGCCCCGGCACTGGCGCCGGTGGGGCGGGGTAAGGGGTGCCCGGCCCGGGGCTTTACGAGCACCGCTCGCCTGTCCCCCCTGGGAGGCGGCCTCCTCCCCCCGGTACAAACAAAGGTAAAAATTCGTTTTAAATAGAGCTCCATCGCAGGTATGCTCGTCACGGCAATCCGCCGGGAGGAGGATTTTAAGTATTTGATTTTAAATCTCCGTTTCCACGACTCCTAGTATGATTTTTAAGCCGTTTTTCCGAGCTTACGCTTACAAACATTAGGTAGCACCTAAAGAAACGGCTCAGCATCGCTCCTGTGTTAACGTGACTCGCACAGCTACAGCAACAGAAATAAAGTAAAGGAACTTAAATGACCAGGCTTTCAGTCAGACATTTCTTTCTCTCACTCTACTGGACCTTTCCTCTTCCTGTGTTAACACCTAACCATTCACATTTCCTTTGGGCATTTATTTACTCCTTATCCACATAGGCTATTCCTGTTTTAACCTTAAAAAATTCAGATTACTCTCTTGTAAAAGTTCTTCAAGGGGGAAAAAGTTAAATTTCATTTTGTGGTTGGTTCCAGTCAAGTCCTGCTCTTGTCAGTGCGACTCAGCCTCGGGCTGGAGCCTGGAGGGTGCAGTGATTACAGGATTTCAGGTGCCAACATTTCTACTTTAAGCTTTCACAGGAAGAATCGTAAATTTAAAGCAACAGGTATGAGTGCCAATAGATCTACTTTTGTGCACATATAGATGAAATAGTACTTGGATGTTGGCAAACACTTTGGCTGCTCCTTGCCAGAGCTAATGGAGGGACTCCCAGCTGGAAGGCTTGTCCTACTTTTTCCCCTTAGCTACACGTCATCCAGTCTCATCAGATTTATTTTCTTTTTACCAACCTCTCTTCTTTTAGATATAAGATGAAGAAAGACAGCTTACCCAGTAAAAGAACCCCAAAGACCAGTTTGTCTATTTTTGAAGCTGAAAAATGATACAGAATTTTCACAGGATAATGGTCTCCTGTTGCTGGACAAATCCAAAACTAGAGTTTAAGTATTCATGGAAAAACCAGCACAGAGGGGTACTTCTGAGCACTGCCCTAGGAAAGCAAGACATTTACTGAAACAATCTGTTCCAAGGAACTTATTCTTTTTTTCAGTGCCTGAAGGTAAAATCAGGTCAAATAATCAATGGATATAGGTTCAAAGCAGATGAAATGAAGAGCTTCCAAATAACTTTTTTTTTTTTTTTAAAGAAGTCGGATGATCTAATGCAACTTGTAGCTCCAAGTAAAAGGAATTTCCTTTTCAAAGAAATTTATCTAAATTTCCAAGGAATAAGAACAATCTGTTGTATTTTAAAGTGACTTTCTTTCTCTGTACTAGATACTTACAATATTCTACTGTTTGATATTAACCAATACATTTTAAAGTGCAATCATTTTTTTTCTAGTGTAAGTATTGCCATTCCATCAACAAGCCATAAACACTGCAGTGAGGTTCTGAACCATCACCAGCTGACATGCTGTTAAACAAAAATATCACATCTATGCATTATGTTGAGATTTTTGTTCAATAATAAAACACAACTTTTCAAGATAGACAAGACTATGAGCTGCATAGACAAAATTTCCATTCCCAGGAATGATTCATGTTTAACAAGAGGACCCTACAAAAAGGAAGGGTAGGCAGGGACAATGCCACGATCCACAGGCTCAGTAAGTTCTTCATGAGAGAGGTGAGCAAGATTCAGGTCTCTGCTCTATCTGAGAGAGAGGTTCTTCCTAGCATTTTATTAAGCCTTTTGCTGATAAGAACAATTCATGACAAAACCAGTTGTAAAAATCACATGGATCTTTCTTTACAAAGAGAAGCTGGTGAGTTGCTTATCTGTGTTGCTGGTGGATGCTCAGTCTATGTAATTTGGGATCCAGTCTCCATGAAGAGCCAGAAAACATTGCCACCTGAGTAAACTTACAAGCCCTGTGGGGCAAAGTGAGCACTACTGAGCTCCTGGGAAAGCATCTCTCTAATGTTTGATTGTAATCTGTTCTGCAGAAAATGATAGAAGCTAAGCCAGAGTTAACAGCACCGTGCTGTTGTAAAAGCAAGCTGTATATTAACAAGAGTACCGTGTTTAAGGCCCAAGAGGAAATCCTTACGCTCTATTTGTTGCTGATAAGATCTAGATCTGCTAGTGTACTCTGTTCAGGACAGCAAGCCATACCTCACAAAGACTTGGACAAATTGGAGAATGTCCAGAAAAATACCAGGAAGAGTTATCAGAGATCCCATAACATGATTTAGGAGAACAAACTCAAAGACTGGGGAAACAGTTAATAGAAAGAAAGACTATGGAGAAATGTAATAACAAAAATATAAATCCTTGCCATGAAACATTATTAATTTCACTCTGGTACCATATTCAAAATAAAATTAAAAAAATATATGGGCATAAAAGGCAACAAAGGAGATACCACATGTTAGAAAGAACTTTCTACAATTGAGATTAATGATTATAGGAATAGGTTGCATTGCAGTTATGGTGTATCTTTCACTGGAGAGTTTTTATGGATGGCAGTCTAATATCTGTCAGGAATGACATGTACAGGGAAGGAACATAACTAAATATGCTATTGTCATATCTTTCACTCCAATTTTTTTGTGATTCTGTAATTTTAATACCTAGAAACTGGCTTAAACTCTGAAATATAACATCCTACCTATCATCCAAGCTTTTGTTAGCATTTGCTTTTGCAAAACTTAAATCCTTAGTGGTCTAATTCTTTACTTAATTCTGCTCCCATAGCCCCCAAAGGCCATATTCAAATTTAGAAAAAGCTCCCATCAAGCTTATGCACACAAATAATTTTTTACTATCTTCTAGTTTGGTTTGAACTTGGTCCAAAAGTGAGAGCCTCTTTTTAATAAAAATGTAGTACTTTCCTGAGAACAAGAACACTGCTACAGATTCTAACACTAAAGCATTTCCTTTTTAGTGGATGTTGAATCTGGATTTAGGCTGCTTCAGTGACTACTTTTGAGAAAGTGGAACTGCTGTTGAACTAATTACTGAGAAATACCTGGATCAGTCTGGAAGCAAATTTTCTTCCAAAATGCCTTAGAAAAGCTTACAGACTGATGAATAGAAGACATTTTAAACAGAAGAGCAGCATTGCATTGTTTTAATCTCATTGAAACATTCCCACTGAGCTTTCTGCTCAGTAGGGTTTGCAGCCGTTTTCCTGTATATATTAGAAATCCAGTGTGGAATAACTTTTTAAAACAAACTGGGCCACACTGCCCTGCACTGAGGTTTGCTTGGTAAGACAGAAGGAGGCTGGCAATGGCTCTGTCATCTTCTGTACTGTATTACCACATGCAGCTTGGCCTCTGAGCAGCTTCACAGAGGCTCCAGCCCTGTCTCATGCTACCCAGCAACACGTTCCCACTCTCTGACAACTGGCAAAGCTCAGCCATGCTCCAGTTAGACCCAGTTCTGTCCCAAGCTGACAAGGGGAATCCCTCAAGAGGAGCTTGCAGCTCACCAAATACAGCCAGACTTGCGGTGTGACCAGGGTAGCTCAAAGGGGATGAACTATGGAGCAAAATCTCACTCTGAAAATATTTCAAAACAGGCACCTATCTCCACTTCATTTTTATGCACTCTGCAGCTAAGACAAGAGTTGAACAAACTCATTATCTGCAAAACAACCTCAGAACAGAAAACTAACCTTGTTAAGCAATAGCATAGTTATAAAACTTTGGTTTGATTGCTTGCACAAGTGCTATGCTACTACCTTAGATGTCCTCAGAGCATGTCAGTGAAAACATGGTGAGAAACTATATCCTAAGTCCTCAAGTTAATCCCATGCTTATTCTTTACAGGATATAAGAAGGGTGGAAGATCTCATGTCATCATTTCATTCTTTGTCTTGATAGCACTGAAGTCTGATTAAACCATAGTGTAACTTAGAAAATTAGAAAATACTATTTTTTCTCATTCAGTTGCTCTGGCATTGTTACATGTATACATTGTATGCAGCTATACATCCCTGCTGTTTCCAGGACTGCTCTCTCTGTGAGGAGGATCGGGTCCAATTGTTTCTCAGATGGATGTTAATTGTTTGACCCTTGACAAAAGAAACTTCTGCTGGGGCAATGATTTAGCCTGTACCTTCAGCTAAACTGGGGACCAGAAAAGATCTCTATCCTTTCAGTGCTGGTAAACCATACATGAAGGCAAAGGCTATTACAACATAACATTTGCTAATCTACTTACAGCAGAGTTTCTAGGAACCAACAGTCCTATGAGACTACCAATTTAAAAGATAAATTTCAAATTTTATGCATAAAATTGACCTAAGTATAGTCTGAAAGAGCCAGCAAATAAAATATGCCAAAACTATTTTTAAAGTGGTCTTTAAACCCGTGTCATAGCTTTCTGAGTCTGCCTAACAAACACACAATGTATGTTCTGTATCACAGTGGGACTGTGATTAAGGAAAACTTTGTGGTTATTTTTCAGCAACTGACCACCAAATTCACAAGGGAAAACATGAGAGGTGTTTTTCTGTTTTAGCAAATCTATAAAGCACCAAGGTCATGAGATTAGCTAAGGAGATAATTGTAACATAGAAATTGATCATGCCCTATGATGCTAGGTGTGTTAAGAAGACCTACATGAGTGTAACAGGTAACATCTGCACATGACTCTAAACTTGTCAGTAGGCTTATGAAATTAATGCCTTCAGTGAGAAGCATACCTATTTTGCATACATCTATACAGGTCTCTTGCTTTGCCCTGCCCTCAAAGAAAAGAAGCAAAATCTTGACATTTCTGTCTATAAAGAAGTTGTTTTCCTGTATGACATTTGATAAATGATGGTGTGACTTCACTGGACAAGAGACATTATCACAGGAATGGAAAGCTCTTTAGCCTGATAAAGCTTAACTTTGTTTTCTAGAAGTGCAGCAATGACGTTCACACTAAAGAGTAAGGAAGCTGAAGCTTGTTTCAAACTGTAGCTGTATACAAGTTTGTGAGGTATTTAATGGATTTTTCTCCCAACACCTAACACAGTTATTATCAGGACCTTAGTATTGTTACTAAAAGAACAGCCACATCTCTCTGTATATTTCTTCAAAAGTCAAAACTATGTATATGGAGGTGTAGTCACTCCCCTGCTTTTCTTGAGAAGACAGGAACACAATCATTTCCTGTTACTTGATTGTCTCATTTCTCCTTACAGAATTTACAATGCAAAGTAATTGTAAATCTTGATGACTAGAATGTTTTAGAATTTAATAGACACATGCTTTAATGGGTTTCTTTACTTAGCCATCACTTTTTATAATTGAAAACAAAAAACCTTTACTCATCCTATGAGTTCGCTCATTTGATCATCTGTGATTAAGATGAGTAAAACCTTCTCAAAGAAGCAATTCAGCACAAGCTGCCCCCACACTTCTGAAGGAATGAAAGAGAAAAAAAGGAAGGATCAGTCAGAAACTGGCAAAGAATCCTGCCCTTGGATGGCCATTGAAGTCTTGCATCCCTAAACCTGCATTCTTAAGTGATTTCATCTGTCCACAAGGCTTTATTTATCACTTACTTTTGACAACTTTCAGTCACATTTATCCATGCTGGTCCTTTTTCCTCCATTTAATCATTCATCTTTTAGAGGTTCTCGGATCTCTAATCTTGGCTGATTCATCACCTTTTCACATTTGGCTTGACCAAAATGGAGTTTACTGTTCTGCAATCATGCTCTTCGGTTTCTCTTCCTCTGTTCCAGTGGATACATCACTGTCTCTTCTCCATCACGTAAACACTACAGTAAGGTCAGTTTTAACAGTTCTCCGTGCTTGAAGGTAATTGCCAAATCATGTCCACTTTTGTCCCCCTACAAGTCTATTCCTTCCTGTTCAGCTGAATATTTGAATTTTTCTTCTGTATTTCTTTTCTTAGGTCTTTCCTGTGCTATTTTTTTCCCTTCAAAATGCTTGCTGCCAAAACTGTCAATCACCTTTCCTTTCTTTTCTTACACAGATGCAGTGAAAATCACGATGATCTAAAACTCTGGGTGCATGTGAAGTATTACATACCTACAAGCAGTAAAAATCAATCAGAGCAATAGTGCCTCTTCCCAACTTTCCTCAGACACTTTGAGAACTATTCAAGTATCATCTTACCAAGGGGAGAATGAGTGGAGAAAAGTACCAATGTATTTTTTTCCAAAGACAGAACTTATGTATGTAAATGTTTACATCCTTTTGAGACTGCCATAGTAACTATATACATACACACCGTACTGTACACTATTTAATTGCATGATGTGTCTGGCACATTAATGTTTCTACTCCCACTATAATTAACAGTAATTTCATCTTGCAAATCATCTGTCTATTCTATTCTATTCTATTAGCAAGTTATCTGTATATTATATATAATTCTGTATAACTGTCTCTAGGCTGAATTAGTCTTTCTCACATTGTTTTGAAGTATTTTCTGACCAGACAGCCTGTGTACCTCTATTCACTTGAATACGCTGAGCTAAAGGGTTTGGAGATCCCCTCTTTGTTTAAATATAAATAATTAGTTTTTAATCTATCTGAGTTTGCATGCTTCAGCATAACTGCTTAAGTATGTTGCATGTTTTGTTTTAATCCTCAGCCACCTCTCCTCATTCTGCCTCTGGCTGGAGCCAAACTGAGGTCCTGAATCTCTTGCCCTCTAGTGAGAAAACTTAGGGCACTGACATTGAAATACTGGCATTTTTTGCAAGTATGGCTCAGATAATTCAGTTAAGACACCAGGCATTATCATACTGGAAAAAAGGATGAAAAAGTAACTTGGAATAACAACAACAATAATAATAATAAAAAACCTATCAGTGCTCAAGCCACTTCTTTGTATTCTGACNAGGGCCCCGGTTCCCGCCTGACACCAGGGGGCGGAGCCGCCGCCGCCCAATGAGAGCTGCTCCCGGGGGCCGGGCCAGCGGCGGGAGGAAGCGGCGGCGCCGGGCGATGTGGCCGGTGGCAGCGGGGGACACGGGCCCGGGGCCTGGCGGGTGCCTCCTGCTGCTGGCGGCGCTGACGCTGCTTGCGCTGGTGGTGCGGGAGTTGCTGGA
>VYZX01016219.1:121773-189593 GCA_013401335.1 Brachypteracias leptosomus
CACCTATATAGGTTAGGAAGTTAATTTCATTGCTGTTTTGGGGAAGAATAGAAGTTACTTTTTAAAAAAACCCTTCAAAGCATCTTCAGATCTTGTTCCATAGCAAGATCTTCTACATTGTATAAAGACACAGTTTCTCTTAAAGAATATAGAGTCTAAACTGTCACAGTACAGAGAGAAATCCAACATTCACATTTACTTCATCACAAGTTGTAGATACAGTCTATAGAATAGTCAAGTTCTTCGTGTCATAATGAATGTCATAATGATATATTTGAAAAGACACTGTAAAAATAATTCATTGTTGATTGCAACATAACTCAGTGCTAAGGGCTAAAATTTATCTAAAAATCCCCACTTTCTTCAACTAATCTTCATTGTAAGTATATGAATTACATCATCTTCACAAGCACCCAACACCTCCCAATGTCTTAACTATGCACTTTCTTAAGATCTTAGGAGCTTGACAAATATTTAAAATATTATAAGCTTTAGCAAGCTAACTTTAGACAATCATATCTTTTAAAAACATTTTGGCTACTTCATTTCCATTTTTCCATAAGCCGACAACTAGATAGAATTTTAACTCTGGTCTGTTATTCAAAAGGATTCTAGCTCTCTCCCTCAACTAATAAAATGACCATGTCTGCTGGGAAATGCATTACCAGTTAAATACTGAGTAAATGAAAAGTTTTTAATATTCACTGAAATAGAGATTCAGTTGACACATCCAATTCCTGTTGTTTGAATGTTATTATTTGATGATATTCTATCATTGTGTACATTTTCTTATTGGTATTTAAGCTGAATCAGATGGACCTCATCTCTAGTCTTAGTATTTAAAAAAATAGGTCAAGAAAATATATAAGCTATGCAGTTCACTCATCTGACACAGTAATACATTTTTTAAAAGTTGTTTTTCCAACTCCTTGTTTTTGTTTCCAAAGTCTTCCTTAATATTCCAAGGCAATCTGTTTCAGTGAGTCACGGTCCTCTCAATTCTGAGACAATTAGCCATGTTGAGCCCGAATTTCCTTCTTGTAATCTAAAGCTGCTACATTTTGTCCTAAACAGTATGAACACCGAAAGCATCATTCTGATTATATTGCTCTTTGAAGCAGCCTTATTAAGTATTTAAAACCTCAGAATCTCTCACTTAAGTCTCATTTCCTCTAGACTTGTACAAGTCTCTTGAATTAATTTTCTCTTTCTCCTTCTCTTTAGGCCATGTCTTCCACATTTCTCATCAGTCTCACTGGTCTGTACTGGAATTCTGCAATCTGTCTAATGAACAGATATTTTTCCTGGCTTGTGAAATCAGAAATAGTATTTTGGTGATGCCTTATTTATGATGAATAGAGCAAAATTATTACAAACCCATTCTCAAAAGATAAAGAGGAGGGCTTCTTAATTTACTTGACTGAAAGTTTAGTTAATACATGAGTCAGATAAATTGGCAATACCACAGAGATTAATCAATTGTAGTAGGGTGAATGTCACAATAAAAGAAAGAGGGATAAACTAAATCTGTTTGGATGACCACATACAGGAGCAAGCTTTCAGATCTGACACAGGTGACAAAGTCTGCAGTCTGCTCCCCACATACAATAAGTAAAGTCAAACCTACCCTTTGATTTTTGGTATAATACTTAAAATTTAAGCTAAGCATTAGTCTTTATTTTCTATGCAAGTAAAATGAGAAGACTTTGATCTCATTCAAGGTGCAAAGAGTTCTGCTGATCTGGAGAGATGAGTCAGAAGTGAGTCATCAACCTGGTTTTTGGCAAGATATTTAGAACATGGACGAATCACAAGGTGAATGGCAGGAATCACTGGAAATGCTGTGCTCTCTCACTGATATTTAAAGGCTCTATTACTTTAATGTTACACATTTCTATTTTTCAGAAACCTCACAGATAAACCAGAGGACAGAAAGCTGCTCCACTGTATAAAATTTTTTACTCTACTTAGATGTGACAGAAGGTGACATTCAGCCAGGTAACACAGCCTGTGTAGTAGAACCTATCACAGACACCAGTTGCTATCACCTGTGATCTCCTGAAGTACAAAAATGCAAAGATGACTCACAGTGTACAGGTTCCAAAAGAAACCTTCCAGTCAAACACTTCCGACTGTGTTGTGCCCTTTTTAAAGGGTGTCTGTTGTGTCACATGGAACCAAGGAAGTGTCAATCACTTAAATACATTAAGCATTATTCAGAATCCTGACTCTCACAACAATAGCACTTAAAGTCAGCCAATTTCTGGAGAGATGTTTCAATCCAGTACCAAAGGAAAACAGTTTCTTCTTTACTGGAACCACCTTCTATAATTTAAGGCTATTATTAACAAAACAAGCAGATAGTTATGCTACTTTTTTTAGAGTATTGCAGATAACAGAAATGTGACCAACCAGAAGTATTATTTCAAGTCTAAGCCAGAAATGACTTAGAAAAATGAGAGTATCAAATGGACAACACAACCATTGAGAGATTGCTCTGTTAAGAGCTGTGTATTCATTAGCTGGATTCAGAAGGATGTGGGGGCTGTACACTAAGCCAGGAGGGTCACTGCCAACTAGAAACTCAAGTGCATTGCAATTTCAGTCCTTTAGCAGCTTTGTCCATAAGATTTCTTTCCTCTGAATACAAAACGTTATTCTTTCTCAGTTAGCAGAGGACAAAAGTACTAATTGCTGGTGGCCCTATTAAATTAAGATTAGATAGGGACCAGTTAACAGTTGTGTTCTTTTGCCAGCTTCATTTCTGCAGTATGATTCTTATAGCAAGTTAACAGCTTACTTAGGAAGAAATTGAAAATTCTTCATTGCAAAAGTGAAAACAATTCATTACCTCATTTGCCTTAACACAGATATGAGGAAGAATGTTGTCCAGAAACACAATTCTGAAGAAAGCTGGAGGAAAAAAAGCAAAATAAAACATTGCCTTGATCATACTCTATGTACCTCACTTAATCAACTTTGTATATTTATTTTCTCTCATCTAATCTTTACTGGCCACAGAAAGATAAATTTTCTTAAACTTACATCACAACTTAAGTGATAATTGTATCATTATTAGTAGCATAATTTAATTTTCCTTTCTATTTTAATTTCATTTCTAACCATCCAAATATTTAGATATCCTGTTTCTGTATTCTTTTTAAGACAATGAAGTGGCCTGAAACAATAAACAGCATCTCTCATCTGAACAAGAACATATATTTTATGTTTGTGTGTGATCCTTACATCTCCTTTCTAATTCTCACCACCTAAGCTAATTCCATCCTTTTACTCCAAAACATATCTCACAAACTGGGATTTGTGATCTCACACTTTCTAGCATACGAGGCACTCCCAATTCTGTGCCTCTCACACCTTCTTAAATGTTTTTTGGACAAAGGGAAAGTACTGCCCTGTGACTGTTAGTGCCACACAGTGGATTACCTCAAATTTTGTGTATACTTTTAGAGGAACCAGAAGCCCAGCCTCAACTACACCTGCCCAGGAGGAAGCATCAAAGCTAAAAGTGATCTCTTGAATTCTGCTGACTTCTTTTGTTGATTCATTTGCCACTGGTTGTGGTTAAAATTGAATGCAAGAAGCCCAGAAAAGGAATGGGTCTATGCACAGAGCAAATCAGGTCTTGCTCAAACTTTGTTAGCTTGGACTTACCTTAAGTTATGTTACACCAGTTGTTTCATTTTGAATCTTAGACTCACCATCCAACTTTGTCATGGAAGAAAAGGAAGAGAGGGAGAGGATCCAACTAGTTCACTTTGACTAGTTTAGCACCACCATAACATCCAAAGGTCTCCAGAGGCATGGAGGGAACTGGGTTCTTACATAGGACTTTGTAATCTACTTCCGTATGCATAGAAGCAGGTAACCCAACATACATTGTACAAGAAAGCAACGAGGAGATGGGACACTCTTGACAGGAAAGGGGCCGAAGATTTGACTTAAACCTGTGACTATTGTCCATAAAAGGTGTATCTACTGTAACAGCATAAAATTCAGTGTAGGCTAATTTGGTCATCTTCTTGACAAACAAAAAA
Organism: Brachypteracias leptosomus; assembly: GCA_013401335.1. Taxonomy (NCBI): domain Eukaryota; kingdom Metazoa; phylum Chordata; class Aves; order Coraciiformes; family Brachypteraciidae; genus Brachypteracias; species Brachypteracias leptosomus. Next base: position 125,829 of record VYZX01016219.1, read on the forward strand.
GTGGTGAGTGTATTTTAAGTGTATTTTTTGTGTGCTTTTCTTAGCATCCCTTGGAAGCTGTGAATTGAAGTGTGATCACAGGTTTAAATTGATTGTAATTTCTCAGTGGGTTGTTACCAGCATAAGAGTGATAATCCTCATACAGAGATACATTATTGTTGACAGAAGCTTAATCAACATTCAAATGACCCTCCATTACTGTTTTTGAAAGATTAAGACTCCTTGAGTTAGTTACATATACCTGTGCAAACGTGCCCTGACCCAGCCTTTGATGACATTAGTACATTCTGTTCCCTTTGCTCTTAGAGTAACAGTCACATATCATGTATAGATAAATAACAGACATTTTAAGGTGGATTTTGAATACATTAATTAGACATATCTTTGAAGCAAGCTATTGTAACTTGAAAATATCTATTTGGAAATACACATTAGCATTATATTTTATTAAATACTGAGCTATGCTACTTGTTTCTGAATTTTAAAACTGCTTCTGGATTTCCAAAGAGTTTAAGGGAAACCTGAGATAAGAAAGTTGCCAGCAAAGTTGTCACCAGATATAAATGCTGCCAATGCTCTAGTAAAAGATAAAGTGTTATTTTTACCACCTTATTCTTTCTTTATAATAGTTTAAAATAATTCTTTAAAAGGAAACTCAATAGAAAACTGTCATGTAATATAATATAGCAGTAACTTCAGACAAGTTCATTTGCATCTTCAGTCAAAGCAAAATGAAACTAAACAGTGTTAAAGTGATTTTTTTATAGACAAACACATAGGCTAAACAAAATGCTGAGAATACAGCATAGTAAGACAAGCACAATTTCTATAGTCTTCAAATTATCTGTTAGGAAAATATCCAAACAACAAATGTAAAATACAGGTGAATGATCAATAAGTGCCAGCTTCAATAGTGCAACATTTTACTTATGACAGAAATATCTGGTTTTAACACTGCTCGTGTTACAAAAAACACAGTGAGAGTAATAATGGCAGCAAAGGGGGATTTGGCACTGAATATATAAAATAGCAAAAGCATGTCTCAGTGGTCTTCTAAATGGGTCAACAAAAAGCTTATAGTGGAAAATAAAAAAAGGACTCCTTTCAGTTAAACTGGCCAATAAAAAAGCAGAATAAAAATTTGTATGTGTAAAATAGTGCAATAAAATTTACACAAGGTAAATTTATGAATGTTACTTTTTTTCCAAGGTAACTGATGTAAATGTAAACACAAATATGCTGAGATACATTTAGCAACTTGCATACCTGTGCAATTGATTTTATTCAATTCAACTGCACAGCATATAAATGTTTAGTACTAAAAGGTGCCTTTTTAAAACTAGCTTTATTTGTGGCTTGCTTACATACTTGTAGCCTAATTTATGCCTTTTTTTTTTTTTTTTAATTAGACCTACAATGGTAGTGTTCCTAAAAATACATTTGTGTCAAATGTCTAGGATTACTATTTAAAAACTCAACAACCTAAAATGTAATATAGTACCATGGTGTTTAAGCTTACTATTTAGGCTTTACAAGAAGTTTTGACATTCTGCTTTCCATACGTATATTTTAGGATGTTCATCAAACTTGAAGGCAATGTAAGTTATATCTGTGATGGGAGAAAAGATGTGGGGTACATTAAAATACACTAGTCACTTTGAAACAGTAGTTTATGTCTTTAAAAAAAAAAAAAATCTTTAATTCTCCTAAAGTTTTACATACAAACAAGAAATGTAATATGATCTTATTTCCTTAAAATTTAATACTGGAAATTGGTGCAAGATAAAAATCTATGATGTGGTTGACTTGTTTTTAAACAGGAACCTGAGTAAGGGCAGCTAATATAGAATTATGACTAAAAGAATACAATTCCTTAATAATTTAAGTAGCTGAACAGTTTTTTAATGTTCTACCACAAACCAGCAAGGCAACAGATGATAATAGCCTTGTATTCAATGAATTATCATGAACACCCACTGCAAACCTGAATATTTTCTGCAAAAATAAAACATCAGATTATGCATAATAATAAAAAGCATCAGAAATAGATGCACCTGGATTTTTTTTTCTTTTTTAACCACAAATATCAGAATTCAGCATTTATGTCACAGTCCTGGAACAGTTGCTCTGAGATGACTACGTTAAGCACACTACTGCACTAAGTAGACACCCCACAACAGGCTTGCACTGCAACAGGAACAGGGTTTTCAGGTAGGCACAGACTTTTTCTCATTCATGTTCAAAAACAACATGAAATAAGCAACTCAAGACAAAATTAGAATTCATCCCACATTTCCTTATTAGCAAAAAGTTCTTGCCACTTTGGTAATTGAAGTCACTGAATGTTTTTAAAAATTGCAGGTACCTCAAGGAAAAGAAGAGTTCCATTTTCAGCAAGGCAGCATTATATCAGGATATTTTATACCAACTAAGGCATAAAGAACTTTGCATCAGGGTATACAATACTCAATCTCTGAATAAAGTTTCATATTCTGTGGCGAAAGTGCATAGGAGTGGGATTCCACTAGAGTAGGAAGAATCCTCTCACAGTATTAAGGCCTTTCAATTTTATGTGAGCTGTGTCAGGCTAAAGTCAGCACAGTGAAAAAAAAAATAGCTATCATCATACTGGACACCACTGAAGTTTTCTTAGCATGTCTTGTCTTCTCCTAGTTGTCGCTCATCTTCTTCATCAGCTTCCTCAATAACCTGAATTTCATCTGCTTGAGGTAAAGATGAGATCTCAGTCAGCAGTTTAGCTCCTTCAGAGTTATTTTTTTCTTCCTCTTCAATAACTTTCTTCCATATTTTGTGGTTTTCACTGAGATGATGTATTAGCTGGCAAAATATTCGTCTACCTTTTTTTCTTTGAGCTTCTGTAAAATTATAAGCATATTTGATTGTTTGAGATTCAAAGTAATTTTATTTTACACATACAAAACCAATAGCATGTAAATTTGAGAAAAAAAAAAATTGGATAGTTATTCAGAATATTTAAATATTGACGCCACAAAGGATAACAGTGAGTTTCTCTTTCAAATTGCAAGCCTCCTTAAAGGCTTAACAAAAAATTTTATTAAAAGAGTAAAATTTATGAAGCAGCAAAATTGCAAAATCTACAATCTTTATACTGCGCAAGTTCAACCATCATTGCTGTGTCTGAATCTATTAAATGACAACCATAGGTGCTAACTGAAATACAAAAACTTACTTAAAATAAGATCATCTTCCATTTCTTCATCATCACTCTCCAACCGTGCTCCATCATCATCTTCAGTACTTTCTGCATCCTCCTCTTCATCAACCCATTGCCCTGGAAGCAACCCAGCTGCATTATATGAATTACAAAGGGGGCCAACTATGTGAGTGATGAAAGATTCCTGCAGTTTTGCAAGCTGTGGAGAAGAACGATCCATGAAGGGGCTTATAGGTAATCCAAGACTTGCTTCTTCATCACCCTGAAAAAGAAATGAAAAAAAATGATCAGAACTTCTCACAAAACTAACTTTTATTTTAAAGATTATTTTTAAGGAACCAAGTAAACATCGGATGGATTGTATCTTTACTAGAGACAATGAAAGTATAGGCTAAGTGAATGAAAATGTAATTAGGCCAGCTTAAAATAAAGACACATTAAGGCTCAGACTTGCATAGACCATAATCCTCCCTTCAGTTTTGCTGCAAGATACCCTTGTGCATGGATGGAGACCTAGTTCTACTGGAGCTGCTGCTCCTCTGCCTTCACAGGATGGCTTCAGGGTAGGCAGAGATTTTACTTCAATTGCTGAGCTGATGAAAAGATAAAATGGGAAAGTAATCAGCTAGAGTAAAGCACTCTGGTAAATGGCTTCCCTCAAGTCACAGAAGAATGAAATTAACTATAGCATCCAGAGTAAAGTGGTTCAGTTTCGGATCTTTTCCTATTTTACAAATTGGAGGAAAAAAGAAATTGAACAGTTGCTGGTACACAACTCTGAGTTAAAATCACTTATCTGAGAACTTCTGTGGACCTGATACTTTTATGAAAAGGCTTTTGCTAAAGGAGCAACTTAGAATACTAAGGTGTTACAGTAAGTGTAAGCACTTCAGATTATTATTGCTATTGCTCAAATCTCCCAAGTGATTTTTTTGTTTGCTTTTACCTTCCTAGTTTGAAAAATATGTTTTATAATTGGTTGTTGCCTCACATATTTAACTCCTCAGAAAGTTGACTACAGAAAAATAATGGAGTAGAAATGTAGAATATATTTTGGGCAGCTTACAGAAGTTGCAAATGTAAAAATAGGAAACAAATTTTCAGTCTTTTTCTAGCTAATCTTGATAGGATTATTTATCAAACTGTAACAATATTATTTACATTTTAATACTGTTAGTTACTTATGTGTATTTTTAATACTTCATCTTGAAAGTTTTGAAATATCTTCTCTCTTTGCACTAGGAGTTAGCTGAAGATACTTTTCCAGTCTTGTGGATTCCACACACATTCTTTAACCTGGAAATGTATTAGTGAAGTTAACCTCCCAAAGTGGAAGAATTCCTTTAGGTTTATCAGCATCATCTTAAGATTAAAATAAAAGAAACAAAACCACCAACCAAACAAAACCCCCCAAAACCAATCAACCAACCAACAAGAAAAACGTAGAAGTAAACTAGTATCTGAAAAACAGACACTAGCAGGGAACTTGTCTTCAAGCTTCTAACAGAATTGACAGGAAGTAAAAGACTGTTAGCATTTTACCTACAAAAATAAATTTTCAGTATTCAGAAAGAGAAGATAGAAATACCTTACCTGAAGATTTCACACCAGAAATAATGTTTAATATAGTTGTACATTTGGTAATGCAGGATCATGTGCCTGTCATTCCAAAACAAAGAGCAAATGACACTTTCCATACCCACCTGTTCATAGAATTCATTAACAATGCCTTCTGTCCACTTCAGATGCAGCTCTCTGACTTTTGCTGGGCCATTAATGTCTGCCAGTTTGATGCATATCTGGCAGGCCAGCAGGCGATCGTTCTCATTGCTCCATTCGATGCCATGACTGTTGATATCATTGACCTGGATTGAGAATATACATTTTTAAAAATTAACTTAAAACGATGTGGCGGGTTTACCTCGGCTGGGTGCCCGGTGCCCACCCCTAGTCCCTCTATCACTTCTCCCCCACACTCCAAACCTTCGTCAGCAAGGCAAGCAGGGAGAGAGTAAGATGGAAAAGAAGAACCCGTGGGTTATGATAAGAAGCAGTTTAATAAACAGCAGAGAAAGCAAGGCCGCGCGCGCGTGAAGCAAAAGCAGCAAAGCCGTTACTCTCTACTGCCCATCTGCAGGCNGGGAAAGGGAGGGACAGGTGGAGCGGCTATTCCACTCCCCTTCCTGCCACACTCTATAAAAGGACACAGGAAGTTCCGCTCTCCCCCTCCTCGCTGGGATTGCTGCTGGCTCCAGACGGCTCTGCGGCTGCTACAACTCCACATGGCTCGGGAGAAATCCAGTGACATCCGAGGATCGGTGTTGTATATATTTGTATATATACCTTCCCTTGTTACCTCTGTATATTTCCCTTCCTCTGATATCCCTTTTGTTACTCCCTGTTAAAAGTTGTGATCTTAATTTTCCAGCTTTGTGTGAGGCCTTTCTTCCTCCCCTGGGAGGGAAGAGGGGAGGGGGAAGAGGGGTGAAACTAATTCTGCTCCGTGGGGGTTGCCCTGAGCCCTAAATGGAGACATCGATGTTGTGGGTTTTCTTCCCCAGGCTTTGCACAATAGACACTTGCATTAATTTTTCAATATAATTTTTTGTCTTATATAGCAAAAAATGTAATTTACTATCTCTCCGAAGATGGAAATGTGAGAGATGATCGAGGTGTCCTTTGGGTCCCTATCTCACATCTGCCAGGCTTATTAGGCAATCTACAAAACAATCTACAGTTGGTTTGTACAAAGGAAATACTCTATTTCCATTTTTAATAACTTAAATTTAAATAATATAAAACTTTAAATGAAAGTTAATTATACTAAAAACTATGGAGTAGCAACACTTAAATCAGCATATTGTGACCAGCTCAGTGTAGATGCTAAAATGTAACAAACCTTGGCATTAAATTCTGCAAGGAAATCAAAATGCTTCTTGAGATCTGTGGCAAGGATTGCTTCAATCACTAAGAAACGAAAACGCTTGAATTCTACATGATCAAGATTTGATAAAAAGTTGTATTCTGGTCGTGATAAGAAAAGATTCCAGGCAGAAGCAGCATGGTGATTTTCTAAGACTGATCTGTCATTGTAGAGAACAGCCTACAAAACACAGAAAAACAAACCAAAAGAAAATAGAATCACATATGACAGAGTAAAGATTTAAAATTACAATTAAATAAGCTCAAGGGCTAGTCAGAAACAAGTCTTAATTTAAAAATTGGAAATCTTGTTTTGCCTTCTAGTTTTGAGGGTTAAATAAAAATGGCAGATTAGAAAAACAATTACCAAATATTTTCTTTCCTTGAAAGTCCTTAATGATGTCTTAGTGACATCTACCTTCACACTGTAGGCACCTGTACACAAACCACCTACAATGTAGACTTTGCACTCTTGGCAGTATGTGTGGAGCACACACATTAACATAAAAAACAGAAAAAAAAACAAAAACAAAAAGCACAAAAACACAATAATTCCTCTTAATTCCAGTATTGTTTAAAAAAACCTCAATCCTGAACAAGACAAAACCCAAACAAACATGAAAAGAACTCTGAAGCAAATAAGAACTGTGGTTGCTGTGGTTAAGGTGAATGGAGTGTCACTAGTTTTCAGTGTGCTACGTTTAATGCTGCTGAAAACAATTTTATCTGCAAATGAGTCAACAAAAATATTAAAACAGTAGTAGTTTTTACTCAAAACTCCCGTGTTTATACAAAACATCCTAGAAAATAATTAATTGAATATAGATTAAATAGGACCTGAAAAAAATTCTTTGGAAAACTGCAAAACCAATCTTTATGTTTTGAGGAAAGGAAGAGATCATTAACAAAACGAATGTCTATACTTTTGGAAATTGGAGATGAGTGTCTGTGTCGGATGGTTTTATTCTTCCTTGTATACTGTTTTCAGCAGAAAGACATAACTGCCTACATCCTAAACTTTTTTTGCAATAAAGAATTGTTGAAAACTTTCTAGAAAGTTCATTTCTAAAGTCTCCATCTCCTGACAAGTTGTATATTGTTTTCTGATTTACTACTATTATTGCTGCTGTTGATGATGATGATGATGATGATATTGTTATTAAGTTTCTTGTACCTAACTTATTAAGGGAGAACAAATAGTCACCATAAGTATTCTTCCCCAAATAATATTCCGTTCATTAGATAAAAAAATTTCACCATGCAGTTTAGGCATCTTCAGTGCTTTTCCTTTCAATTCTTCCCTGCTCCACTTCCCCCAGGCCCCATCTGCTATTTTGCATATTTCAGATATGGACAAATAATTTGCTTGTTAAAGAATTTCTTACCTGAGGTGCATTTGTAGCCACAAGAAAAGCATTTGTACGACCAGGATGATCATAATCGTGCATGGCCGCTGCTACATATAAAGCCATCAATTCCAAAGCAGGAATGTTTGATGCCAGGCAACCATAACTGTCATCAGCAATAGAACAACTTTTTGAAGAGATGTAGCTGACTTGAACAGGGGCAATACCACTGGCTTCATCTAAGAAAATTGAAAATACAAAAATGAAATTTCTTTTTAGAACATTATTAATTCATATTTTTAATACATTTTAAATGACTCAGATATTATTGTAAACATAATCTTAACACAATTATCCTTGTAATTGAGGAGCTGAATAGTTGGCAAAGAAAGACTTATACTTAAAAAAAAAAAAAAAGTCATACTATCGTTTATAGATCAACCAGCAATTTTGAAGAAAAGTTGAAAAGCCAGTAAGTTGTAAATTCATCATGGCCTCACTGGTTGAACAACAGGGAAGATGCAATCTTACAAACATATAAAAAGCTTCAGCTGTTTCATATCATTACAGAAGGAGAGCAAAGTCCTACAGGACAATGTGGACCTGCAGGAAGTGCCCCAAGTGTCAGCTCTCCAGTGCCCACCCTTTTAACACTTAGAGAAGGAAAATGCAATAGGGTGCAATCGGTGGATATGGACAAACTTAGAATAAAAGAGAAAGGTGACAAAGGGGCTAATTAGTAAGGAAGAAATAACATGCACTATATGATGTTCTGTACACTTCATAAATTACTTACTAAAATTACAGCCCTTTAAAAGCCACAACTTGCATCTTGTTCTTTTTTACTGCACATATAAAGTAGAGTTCTTAGAGAGTGTTTGATTTCCCTACTTCATTTTTCTTAAATACATATATTTTTGTATAGAAGTGTATATTTAGAATAATTATGCTTTACTTACAGTATATATTTTACTCAAACTACAAATCTAAATTTAAAAGTTAATTCCATGAAGTGAAAGACAGTACAAAAGTAAGTTTCACTAGAACTAATGTCATACATAATTTGAAGTCTGTATTTCTTGTTCAGGGATGCACTTACACAGTTACTATTAGGAAAGGCACTTCAATGCCTGAATGTCTGCATGTGATATTTAATAGAGAATTCTGAAATACTCATTTTTGAACTAAAACTACAAAGGAGAACTTCAATTAAGTTAAATACTTTGGTATTTTTTTCTTTGATCTATTTAATTTCCCAATTAAGTTAAGAAATATTAATCTAATGTATTTTAAATGCTAAAAATATGCTGACTGTAGCTTCATTGAGCACAGAAAATTTATTAAGTGAACCTGTATTCTTGGCTAACAAACTAACCATTACTCATCTCATAAATTTTCTAGAAATCTACTGCACGATACATCTGATGGTGTGTACTAACACTGATATTTCTAATGCCTTGTATTAAAATAAAAAAAATAAAAAAAAAAAATTGAGCGGTAAGAATAATTAGATACTTTCTTCCAGAGTAATTTGTTTTGCCTATTGTAGGTTCATTCAAACATTTTTAAGTAAAAGAAAAAAAATAACCTATGTGAATACATACCAATATCACGTTCCATCATATGCTCATTATGAATTTGCTGAAATCCAGGAATGGGCCGTGTTGTGAGGTACCACACTGCATGGAGAACATCTGTGGCATGTATACGATTGTGATCTGAAAATTATCAAATACAGTAAAAAAATATTATCTGAAATATAATCAAAAGGAACAAAAAGAAAATAAGAGAAATGCACCAAATTTACTATAAGGGCGATTTTGATTAAAAAGAAAGGAAAAATTGAATTTAAATCATTAGCAGAGGCTGTATCAACTGAACATTTTTAAGAAACAAGTTAGATAAGCACCCACCATCCTCTCAGCATACTTCTTCTGGCCTGAGAGCCAGGAAGGAACGAGGCAGTTTTTAAATCAGTGATGGTGAGGCAGCAGCACTGCTTCCTGCCCGGGGCCTGCGAGCACCTGGGCTGCTACAAACATCTGTGGGGTGTGGGTGTTTGGGGGTGCATGTTGGGTTTTGTTTGGCTTTCCAATAAATCTGGCTGCCCCAAATAGCAAGAAGAATAATATCATCATTTGGTGTTTTCTTATTATTCTGTTATGGTCCTGAACTAAATTTCTGTTAAATCAACAAATCCTTTCCCATTGACTTCAGTATGTTTGATTCAACTACTCATTCAAGTTCTTTAATATTATATTTAACCTCCATATTAAAAAAACTGGTTTTGGAGTCCACTGATTTTTTGCTGCAATTCAGTAAAGCACTTCTAAATACTAACACATGTATTAGTTACAAATATACTAAGTTCAGACATTGTCAATATCTGTATTAAACATTAAACTAACACAGTAAAGGAGCTACACTAACATAAAAGAGAAGCATGTCACTGGCTAGTACTTACAGGGAATATCTCGGTAGCCGTTTTCTAGTGCACAGAAGTAATTCATGAATTCTTGAGTCGGGATTTTGAAAATTTCAAACAAACCAGTGTCTTGAAACAGGGTGTAAGTTACCTAAATACATATTAAAATGAATTTTAGTCTGAAAAGTATACCTAAACATATTCTGCTTTTTTAACTTCAAAAATATTCCTGTTTTTAATATTTTGCATGCCAATATGGATGGAAATTAATGAAATTCCATTAAAGATTATCTGAAAACTATTGTTACAGAGATATGTTTAATGGTGGGGGTTTTTTTAGCACAAAATGTGGATTTTTATCATCCTCTCAAACAGAGAATTATAAAAGCTTTTATTTCTTTACGGATAAATTCTATGCAAAACTGATTATTTTTAATAATATTCTCCCAAATGTCCATAATGCTAAAGCAATCATGCTTTCTTCCATTAGTGACCTAAAAAGAAGAAATCTATATTCTTACTTATTGTTCAAATAAGTTAACTTCAGTAGCAGAGCCATTAATACAAAACCAACAAACAAACAGCATTGTATTTCTTTTGGAGACTTTGGCAAAAATATCCTATTTCTTTTATTCATTATGTCTTCTCTTGATACTTTTAACAAAGTTAGCTGGTAAATGAAGAAATATTTTTAAAATGTACTTGGACACGTGTATATACTGTGCAAATATATCATGGTTTACAAGTAGAACTTAGTGACTACAAAGACCTAATCCCCCTAAGATTGCAAATACTAAGAAAGCTTTTCCAAACAAGTCACTGCTACTCCTTTTCGTCACTGCTACTCCTTTTTGTCACTGCTACTCCTTTTTGTCACTGCTTTCCCAGACATTTAAGAGAGAATAAAGTTCTCAAGTGTGAGAGGTGCTCAAAGGAACATAAGAACAAAATGAGGGGACATCCCTCTTTTCACCTGTCCCAGCCATTCCTCTTACACAAACCCAACCTGAGAACCTCACAACTGGTGATGGTAAAATACAGTTTTTAATTGGCTGTTAATTATGATGTGTTATCAGATGCTTACAGCACAACAGACAAAAGGACTGGGGATGGAGGAGGACAAGTGGTACATATACACACACAACCAGGAAGAGCTGATACAGAAATTCTGGTAGAGTTAAGAAACCTGCACACTTATGAACTTACAGAATCTCCCCTAGACTGCACACAAACAAATGCAAGCTCCTGTGGGTCACAGAGTACTAGCACACTGCAGTAAAACCACCACTCAGAAGTGGACTGTGACACTCTAGTCTGTACATTAGCAGTTGTCACTAACTGAGGTGACAGAAGACCTGAAAACATTTGATCAAACAAAGCTAACTGGAGATTTAAACCAATACCCAGAATATTGCGTACTATGAAAGAAAAGACAGTGTCTAATGACAAAAATGACATTATCCCCATTAATTTTTCCTGTCTTCAGTTTAGGTGCAGGTCTATGTTTCCAATTGCACCTGAGTGCTTCTAACCTGCTTCCTCTCCTCCAGCTGTTCCTAATACTACCCTTCAACAACAGTAACAAGCATTTTACTCCATGGCAGGAGAGTAAGATAATGGCAATAAAAATATTTTGTCTTTGGAGCAGAAGCAAATCCAGTTCATACTATAGCTCCACAATTGCTAAACCCAGTATAAAGAAAGAGACAGAAGCTTCCAGATGACAATGATGAATGGGAGAGGCTGGGGAAGAGCAAACAGGATGGTACTTTTGCACCTGCCAGTAGACTGGCTTCAGCACAACATGAAACTGCATGAAAGAGCTTAGTAACAAGTCAGAAAGAGATAAAAGGGATACTACATGCAGAAAGCAGCATGGGAAAAAAATCCCATTGTTTGTAGGATCAAGAGGCAAAAGACTGCCTAAAAGATCACTTCTCTTCCCCCACAGGTGTAGCTCTGGCAGAAATATTTTACTGAAATAAAGAAAAAAGAAATGGTTGACAAACAAGGTAGTAATTCTGAAAGCAGGAGACAATTTTTCATAGGAAATGGCGTATTACTACAAAACCTAGTAAGTGTGACTCTAACCCATTTTTACATTGAGAATAAAACAAAATTTGCATCAAGTTGCTTATAGTTAAATCACTTTTAATGGTTTACAATGAGATGGAGTATGCGAGAAATGGTATTTCTTCTTTTCAAGTTAGCTTTCATGTATATGATGACTGCAAAATTTCATGGTTTAAATAAAATATATATGCACAACAGCTTTACATGGCCTCCCTCATATAATAAAAACAACAACAAACCTGGCTAAGGATCCTTCCAGACTGGTCTCCCATTTCTTGTACAAGGTCAAAAATTTGGAAATTCCAATTGTTCATCTTCTCCATTAGCGAGTCATGGTCTAGTAACATTGTTTCTAATGTAGGACTCTGCTCCACCTGTGTGAGAGTAAGATACTCTATTATCTCTAAAAAACCACAGAAAACTAATTTATCAGTTGTATTGGCAAAAAAAGCCATGAAAACGATAAATCATTATTGAACTTATTGAATGGTGCTGTAACTACAGCTATGAGAAAAGCATAACTCAATAGTACAAGTACTACAGTTAGGGGCTTGACTTTTCATGTTTGGGGGCAGCAGATTCCAGGGCTTTCTGATGATGCTAAATTTTCATTCTTATTTCTTTTTAAACAAGATGAGTTAATAAAACAAAGCAAGAATATACCTAGTCTAACAAAACATTTACTGAGCTTTAACAGTTCATTATTTGAATAAGCTTTAAAAAAAATGGAAGTATAAACCCAAAAGGTTAGTAAAGCTTAAAGCGTTTGTCTCCCTGCATTTCCAACTGCACTGTATGAACATTCATTTGTAAGTGTCACTGACACTGCTCCATCTTTCCTAGTTTATGAAAGTCTAGAAAAAGGACTAGTAAGTGTTGGAGCATATCATCAACATCAAACTTACACAAACTAATTTTGATCAACAAAAAATTAACACAATCACTATCTCATTGGTGAGATTTATGCAAACTAGAAAGACACACTTGCTAAATGAAAATTTGAATTCCAACAATGCTACGTTTCTGAAATTACAATTCTTAGCAATGCAAAGACCTCTCTACAGCATGTTAGAAATGATAAAGAAATACCGTATTGGTAAAAGTTACTGCAAGTTTTTTTGCAATTACATGCTTACAAGCAGACTGTTTTGTGTTTGATCGGTCATTTCCTTCCTTTCATCTTTTTTCTTCTCTGTATGGTGGAAAGAGTCTTTTGAAACACTAGCACATCCAATTTCACCTTAAAGAAAACACACACATAAATACTAAATCAATTTATTTGTAAATTACTACTGTCTAATAATTCTTGAACTGATGATACAGATTCTTCACAGAAATATAAGTAATAGCTTGTTTCTAAACAGTTTTAAAGAATTTAACAACAAAGAAGTTCTAAAGGACAAAATAGATTAGACAAAACCTATCTGAAGATTAAGAAAAGCCAGAACCATAACTTTTTACTTGCAAAAATTGCTTTAGTGATTAGTTGAGGTGAGATGGCAGAGAACTTGTTTGATATATGGAGTACAGAATTACTATAAAATCCTTACTCTGAAGCAGGCAGTATTTCAGATTATCTTGATTATCTTAAGTCACAAACTAAAATAAAATACATGCATATGGGTTAAAGTGTAGCATAGATTTCAAGTAGAAATTTAAACATTTTAATTTAATTGGCTTGGGAAAAAAAAAAGGCAGCAAGTTGATATCAAGTATTTGTCTATTTTGAAATCCTACCTGATTTTCTGTCTTTATATTCTGCAAATTCTGGTTCTGGTGTTGGAACAGGCTTGAGTATCTGACGTCCACAGCTTACAGAATACAAGAAAAATATTTACAACATTGAGTAACTTTCTTCTTTTGCTACTGCTCTATTGTACTGGAAAATAGCTGCAAATTACTTTTCTTAAAATGGCATGCTTTTGAAGGTTCCTCCACCAAGTGACCTTAGTATTTTCTCCTAAATTTGGCACACAGATTCAGTCTGTACTTAGAAAATTATCAATCATCACTGCCCCCAGACTCACCTCCATGAACTAACAAAGTACAGCTAAGTATTCAGAAATACAGAATTCAATTCCCAAGCAAGAAGTCCTCCTTTTCTAATGATCTGTAAAATATTGTTGCTCTACAATAACCGCTGCTTTCAAGGATGAGCCATTTCAAATCAATGACATAGATACAATATTCATTAGTCTCCCCTGGATAATATAGTTACAGACAATTATGACATCATATGACTTTTTTCAATACTAGTAGATGTACAGGGCTTGCTAGATGTTTTTAATTTTTATTGTATTCTTGTCAAAACATACGAAGTTACTACAAATGTAACAGAGTTTACAGTACCTGCTACACACATAACCTACAGGTGTTTTAACTTGCTGCTGAAAATCTGGAGAACTAAATGTGTATCCTGGAGGCTTATGTATATTAATGCTTGGTTTCGTAAGAAAATCAGCAGTATCAGGAAATTCTACAGGTGACCAGCTGCTGAAAGCCCCACTGGAGACAGATCCATGACTAGGTGAACCCACAGGACTCAGGCCAGGAGAAGCACCTTTCAAAACAAACATTACAATAAAAACATTACTGTTTAGAAAGACTGAAATTAAACAAGAACCTTTACAAATTGTAAACAATGTGCATGTTTTCAAAGCACAGTGTTAAACACATAGGAAGTAGCTGGATCTATTCCAAGTTTTGAAATCTACAAGGACACAGCAGTTCAGGCTACACATCTGAATGGGCAAACTATGTAATGTCACATTTATAAAATAAAATTACTAGACAGGTTGTTATTTTTAAATCATGCTAAAGTGGATAGGCAGAAATGTCAAAATAAGAAGTTTCAAGCTTTCAAGCTATGGTCAAAAGATCAGTTATAATGTGTATATCAGTATTTCAGAGATTATTTCAGCACTGCTGTTACAGCATCTACTAGCTTATTACACTGACAGTGTTAGAATAAAATCTACTCCAACTCCTTCCAAAAGTTGTTTAAATTTTCATCTCAGATGGCTATCGGGTACTTAGGAGTGTCCAAGTGACACTGTTCCACTACAAAAAGTATAATTACAAAAAAAAAAAGTGTCCCTCATTAATGTATGTGAATGTTGCCATTTTCAACAGGTACTAACCATAGTGCACAGCAGCACATTTTGCAGCTACACAGCATTAGCCGAATAGTTGAGATTTCTACAAAGTTGATTTTAACTATAACATTAAGTATTCACTTATGTTATTTTAGTACTACATCTACATGAAAAAACCCAATTGTCACAGCTGAAGTACTAACTACTCCCTTGGCATCCTGTCACTAAGTATACAAATTGCACCTTCTTACCTGCTCGCCTGGGACCTAGGTGATGGGTCAATGTCATAGAAGATGATCTTTGTTTGGGGATTGTCAGCAAGTTTGCACCAAAAGACCCGTTTGAATGTGATCCTTGGCTGAAAATAAAACAGGAAAGAAAAAAAACACTCTATCTTGTCTTCCATTTTTATTAAATAAAGTGGTTATAAAACGGCCAGACTGCTCTGTTACAGGTTCTCTACCACTCAAGAAAAAGACTACTAGAAAGAAGTCAAATTCAAGATCAGCTAGACAATGTATGTCAATTATATGGAATTGAAACTGCTGCATGAAAGCAACAAGTTTATGCAGTCCTAAAATAACACAATAAGTATATTCAGACCACGTGCCATAGGTTTTACTTGCTAACCTGGTCTTTATTTTCCTTGAACAAAGCAGGCTATTTTCTAACAGATGTGAGAACATTTAAAAAGTTGGTTACTTCAGAAATATACGACAATCTTATGACTTGCTTTTCAAATCAATTTTGCATATTCAGTTAATTATTTTATGTATTATCATCTTAAAACTCAAGCTGTTTTCGACCAAGTCATACTGTACTTCAGTAGCTAAATCGTTAAACTCAATTGTTGAATTATGCCATCTGCTGTTCTAGGCATGAAATTGCACTCCAAAATTCCAATTCTGCATTTCCTTCAGTAAACAAAAATGTAACATGCAATTAAAAACACCTACATACATGTACTTTAAAGTGAAAATAGTTTATATAAAACTAATTATTTCATTTCAGTATGGGAAAGCAGTATTTACCAAACCAAGTCTAATCTTGTTTAATTGGATTTCAACCAGAAGTCAAACACAGAAATAATACTTGATCTCCCATCATGGTTTAAACATGTAAATATTAAACATTAGTTAAAGAATAAAGAGAGATTTATTCTTCTGAAATGTGATACTGACATGTTAGTCAACTTTAAAAACTGGGCTAACAGCTGGGATAGATTGAACTTTTCACTATTTATACACTGTTTAGCTATCACAGCTTACATGTAATCCTTTAGAGCACATAAAAATGCTGCAATGGTATATGCAGTAGAACTACTATATATTAAGCAAGATCAGTTGATCTGAAGCTAGTGCTTCAATAAGAAACCAAATCAAGAATTCACATGCAAATAAAAATGCAGCTCTCAAAAGCTGCTTTTGCACACTGTCTGGATGGATAGAACGAAATTCTGGAACCTTAAATCAAATTTTGTGGCAGTATTAATTTATTATACCACCGTGTAATATCTTATCTTTCTCAGCCTAGCTAGAATTCAACTGAAAGCAGTTAGTGTATGTGAAAAAACATTTTTTTTATAAGCTTTCCTCCTATTGAACAGTTTGCTGTTTCACTCTCCTTTTTTACTATTAGCTTGCTTTGCCTTGCTGCTCTTCTAACATTCTTCATTGGGTCCTTCGCTGGGCTGAGTCAGCTCCCCAAGGCAGGGAAAACTGTCTTTATATTGCTGTTATTTTTCTGACAATTTAAGGGGCTGGCTCAAGAGCCAGAGCCAATGGCACAAAGTGCTCTAGGAGTGCAGAACTATCTCTTTGGGCGGCAGAAGCAGCTGTGCCATCTAACCTTTGCTGTAAGGTCAGCACCCATGGGGATTTTGAGATGATTAGGTGTTAGAAGCTAAAGGGAACCTGATAAGAACGATCACAGGAAGGTGCAAGGAGGCAGGGACAGTACAAGTGTTGGCAAGAACTCTGAAGGGCCCCACACAAAAGCAAACACACTGTAAGGCTTTATGGGGGCGGACAGGAGCAGGGCAGGGAACGTGCCTGACCAGGAGTGCAGGACTACAGCAGGGCCAAGAGATAACACAAAAGTGATGGAGTGTGAGCAAGGGCATTTTCTGCATCGCTACTTTTAATTGGGTGAGCCTGAGTAGGTTCTTTGGTGGGTAGGAGATTTAAGGAAACCCTCAGTAAACATACACCGTGTCTGCACCAGAAGTGCTGAGTCTCAAACTGGTGTCTCATGGTTTGTAAGTTTAAAGCAGCTTCTCTGGTCTCTGGTTATTTCCAGTGGATATAACTGGGGAGATTCTTTCAAACACTGATAACCAAACCAGCACGAAACTTTAAACTACTACAACTGCTACTAGTAGCATCTTCAATTATATTTTATACAGAAACCATAATTAAGTTTTGCTATGTAAGAACTTGAAGAGCATATTTTATTCAAGGAGAAAAAGCCACTGACAAGGGCCAAATTATTTAAATGGTTCACTTTAAGATTAAATACAATATTGATTTAAAAATCTTGGATGTGTGTATATAAGCTTTCAACCACTACTAGTAATTATCAGTTATCAGCATAACTCATATTTTCTCAAAAAAAAAAAAAAAAAAGGGCATCTGTTCTACTTCCCTTCTGACTTATGTAAAACCATTGCACATTTCTTACAAGATATTGTGCGAAGCCATACACTTTTACACATTTAAAACTAAACGTGAAATTTCATGTTTCACTCCTATGCAATATCAAACAAAAAGAAAAAACGTACATTTATTTTAATCCTAATTCAAAATGTAATCTTAATTCTAGAAAAAAATAAGCTTTATTTGCACCATATTGACTAACAGGTAAAGAAGAGATGACTTTGTTTATCTACTACTTGCTCGATGACTGTAGAAATAATAAATGTTGATGTACAAACAAAACTGGCTACCAAATGCAAGAAAGTTGTATCATCTTTTTAATTAGAAAACAAATTTTGGGGTACACAGAAGTTGGCAAGTGATAAATATTTTAAGTAAAAAGGAGAAGGAGGAAGTTACTAAAGGTTTAGAGGTTAAACTGGTTAATTTTGCAATCACGTATGCTGGACTTTTTTTTTGTTTGTTTCCTACTAAAACTGCTATGCAGGCCTACTTATTATGACAGAGCATGCTACTCAACCTCTGAATGACCTGATTTCTACTTGAGATCAGAGTGACCAAGTATAGTATATAATTAACTTGAAACCTTTTCCAGTTTATGCTGGCAGAATTTGGAGACTTAATTCACAAGATTTCACATTAAATACTTGTGCTGCCAAGTTCCAACATTACAGACATGAACATTTTAGAAAGACTACATTTGTTATTGCCCTTAAAATGTAGTTAAGTGCTTACCTTGATATGCTATATTCCTGATGAGATCTCTTGCTGCTACTCCGTTCCCATCTAGAAGATGTTGAGTCTATAGGAGGAATGCCAGAAACTCCTGAACTTCGTCTCAGCTGTGGTGTTGGGAGACTATTCCTGCTATTTAATCCCTGTTGAGTAATTTAATCATGTTTAACATCTCTATAATTAAAACCAGACATTAAAATTTAATTCATTGTTTGTGAAGACTATTTATTGTGAATTTTTTCATAGTGAAAAAGTAAGTGTGGTATCTTACATTCACTCTTATTGCTCAAGAAAAATAAAGATGAAATCAAATTATTTTGCGTACTAGGAATAATTATTTTTCATATATCTCTTTTTATTTCCTCAAAATACATAAAGATACTTGTACTCTGAAATCCATGTGGTCCAAACAATCACTCTTCAGAGCTCTTAATAACCAGAGAACTTCTAGAGATAGTCAGTTGCAGTAGGATTACGGATTCTTTTTCTACACATTCCAATCATACAATTACACAGTCAGCTCTCCAGCTCTCAAGGATAGCCTGAGATCTAGATAACTCAGATACTAAATATTGGTAGTGTAAATATCGTGGAACTTGTGGAAATGGTGATGCACAATACACAGGGTCAGTTCTGGTCACCAGGCTCCCTCTCTGCTTCCCTACCAGCTGCGCAGCACCCGGGAAGCTTCCCAGGCACCCCAGCACTCCCAGCCTGGCGGCTGCGTTGCTTTAGACTCACTGCAGCCCAAGCACTGGGAATCACCACGGGACCTGAAGGCAAAGTGCTCTGCAAAGCTGGGCAGCAGCACCCACACAGTCCTGTATGCACATAACCCAGGACTTACCAGCCCTGCCTTACTGAAATACCCCTGGAAAATCATATTCAGGTTTAATGAGCAACTAGTAGAGCCTAACTGAACTGAAACTGCCAAGCCAGCTCTGGCATATCTGCATCCATTGCACAGACAACCTACACATTGTATTTTAAATGAATTTTTTTAAAAAAAAATCCCTGACTGCATTCAAGCCACAATCCACTTGTTAATTCATCCCTAGATCTGGCCATTCAATGGAAGAGGGCAGAGAGGGGAAGATTTTCTGCATAATGCAGATGTGTGTAATCAGACCTTGCAAATTAAAAACAATGGCAGAAAAAACGTTTAAAACAAAAAATCCAAAGCAATGTTTGCAGTACTGAGTAAAGTCTACAGGGTCATGTGTGAGGACAGGTGACCCTTGGATACTACTGCTTCAAACGTCTGGCAGAAATAATGACTTTATGATTTTAAGCTTCATCAGGTGGACAAAAATCAGAGGTAACTCACAAAGCTATTACATATTTCAAAAAAATGAAACTGTTGGCACAAAAGAGTACAGTCTCTTACCCTGAAAAATCAGCCTGCTCTGAGTCCTTGACAGGGGATGTACCTTGACTCTGCTTGCTTTGCTGCAAAGCTGTGGTCACAGCCAGAAGGGTGGAATTGGACAGGCCAAATAAGACCACATATTGCCCACAGAAACATGCAGCAGTCCTTAACCAGTTCTACTAAAAGAGAACCAGAGGAGCATGTTCTGTGTGCTGTCATATAGTGGTAGTGCTCTCAGGCTAGGAGAAATCATTCATGGAATGATAGTGACAAGCACTATTTTGCCCACCAGGTAAATTAATACACAGAAAAACCCCCAAACTTAGAAGAGTTACTTTTAGAAAGGAGGAAAAGAGAACAGCTGTGGAAAAAACCCATAATCTTTCAATCTCACATAATCTTTCTAGCCAGTCTTCAGCAATGAGTAATTTTCATTTCAAATAACTCTGGCTAGCTATATAAAAATTTTAAATCCTAAGTTACATTTTCACATTCACATAAGTTATGGTTTTTACGTTGGTATAGCAACGCTTAGAGGTTTTCAAAAAAATCCACAAAGAAAAGCGTATGCCCTACCCAGCTGATTTCTGCAGATAACTATGTGACATTCCACAGAATTTCATACTGCAATGATCCTGCAGGATCTGCCACAGAGTAATCTGTGAACACTGAGCTTTCCCCCAAAAGCATTTGTCTGGACAGTGGTTCCCAACAGACACTTCACAGGCTGAACCTGGCTCGAGGCAGTTTACCTGGCTCCAAAATAGTAAGCCAATGAGTAGATCAATTTGGGCCAAGCTGCCCACTGCCTGGAAATGGAAGCAACTACAGGGCAGGGACACCCCAGACCAACCTCAAGCTGTCATTATCAGGCTACCCTAGAATTATTAGCTCTGGTGCACTGCAGCTGATATATAAGTTTTCATATTTAAATATTTTCCTACCCAGTTTCTTAACATGTCACATTCTTGCTTTCACTTACTTATCCTAGATAACGGAGAAATGACAGTAGATTTACACAATGGTCCCATAATGTGATGTGCTGCACAGAAATAAGAGATATTTTTCGTTTTATATAGCCAATTTGCTTCTGTCTAATGGCTAGTTTGATGGTCACAGGAGTAAGTTTCTTTGGAAAAAAAGTCAATGAAAAAGCCACCCTGATCTTGTTCAATCAAGAATGTGAGAGAACCAAGAACAGCCCTGTTTGTGTCATATCATGAGAATATAACACCTTCATTTTATATTTGCTTTTAGGTTTTTTTAATCCTGTGTTTATTTGGAGGAGTCACATGTTCAGAGTGCAGACCACTCCTTTTACCTGTCTATTCATCAACCACTTGAGTTTGCATTTTGGTACCTATCTACATTTCATTCAATGTGTTTTCACAGCTGCTCTCTTTTGACTTAACCATAGTTCACAGATAGTAAAGAAGGATCTGCACAGGAATGTTCTTCCCAGATTGAAGTTTTCTTGATAATTTTTTTAAGAATTGCAACACACACATGAATGAAAATTAAAGTCATTTGACCTTGACCAGCTTCCGATCTCCTTTTTCAGCAGGATCCTCTATTTCAGGACAGGGGAAGAAGCCAGGGAATGGTGTGAACGGACTGGCCTTTGGCCTGCATGTGCCTGAGAAAGCACCAACCAAACTATTAATGCTTCGAAGGGAAGAAATCACTTGTGGTGGAAGGGATGGGTCAGTCAGGAGGTCCGTTAGCATGCTCCGAGCCTCATTTAGTACTGAAAGATCAACTCCATTTCCACTGCCAGCATTCTAGAACAGATGGAAATGTTGCAAACTATTAACACGTCAAAACATTTTACAATATTCTAAGTTTTAAAGAAGCATCTTACCCATTGCAAATTTTAAAAATGATAGAAAAATCAATGTAATGTATTTTTCTTTTAAAGAAAATATATACATATAGACATATTCAGACACCAATTTTTGCAAGTTTTTTTCACATAAAATATTTTGGAATTCAATATTAGCTTTCAGTTTATTTTTCTCTCTTTAGAATAAAGATCTGATTCAATTTTGAATCTCAACTTTTCATTACTTTGTTTCAGAATTAAACTTAGTACTCTGTCTCTTCCAACAATATCAACAGAAATTTTGGTAGCCAACCTGTTGTAAGCTCTTTATAGAGGTGCAATTTCCACAGCCTCAGTACATTGATTAACCCTGATTCTACTGAAACAAATCCTAACAATTCTGACCAAAAAGCGGTTATTTTTTACTAGGCATAATTCTCTGAAGAGGAACAGCAATAACTGAGTAGATGCCATCACTCATGTAAGAGAGGGAGAGAAACAAGCAATAAAGAAGTGAGAACCTGGTAGACCCAAGTTTGGTGACCTTGCTGGGAACCTCTCCCTAAACTTATGTTACTGGGTATTCAAAAAAACCAAACAAAACCAAACCACTCCCATCTTAAGTTTGAGACTGTTCTTACATACACCACAGAAAGTAGACCCCTGTCAACCTGGGCAGAACTGCTGAATATTAAACCTCTGCTACATAGAGCTACAATGCAGTAGGACAACTTAGGTAAATTAAATAGCAACAGAAAAATTGAAATCTGACAGTTTACAGTGAACTCTGTACTCAATTGCATCTCACAAAAAAACCCAAACCATAATGCACTGACCTGGTAGTAGGGTTTGTACCATTGCTTCAAATCCCAATCCCAAAGTATCATCTGTAAAGAAAAAGAAAAGAGAAAAAAAGAAGAGTAATTGATGATATGCTAATGCTGAAAAACAACAATAGAATAAAACTTGATGTGTGATGCAATAAAATATTTCTCTTCATGTTTTTATCAATAACTTTGACCACATTTTTTCAGTTAATGCTACCCCAGTAGAAGTCCTAAAAAAGAGTTTGAAAAAATTGCATGTAACAGAGAGATCTTGATGACGGATTAATTATGTGGCCTTATTTCAATGTTTCTGGATTGTTTATAAATCATTTAAGATGTATACTAAATTAGGTGCTGACAGTGCTTTCTTGCTTCATCCCAATTTATAAAAGCAAATCTATCCTAAAACCTCCAGTATATTTTATAATTGTTTTCTTTCCAGAACCATTCAAACAGCAGCATTTTTCCAAATACAGTGCAGAAAGCACTACATTAACATCATTTATTGTCAAAAAAGGCAAAAAGCTCCCCAATATCTACGGTTAAAAATTGGTAATTTTTGAAAGCATTTTCTTGCAGGAGGTTTTGTTAGATTTTACTTGAATATGGTTACAAATCTACATGTTCTGAATAACTTCACCAAACCCACCAAACCCACAAAAGAACGTCAGCAACACAATCTGAAGATGCTATCAGCTTCAAGTACGTCAACAGCACTCACTCAGTTTTTCTTCTATACTGACAAAAAAAATAAACACTACATACAAGAAATGCGATTCAGATGTCTGTCCTGTTTCAGTCTTTGTGGCTTCTTGACAGGTTCTAGTTATTCTCTGATAAATGAATTCATTTGCACAACATGCGTTCTTAGGTTCAAGAAATAAAGATAATCCTTTCTGTCCCCTTTTCCGTAGTTACAGAGCACAAATAAAGTGCCAATACCCCACTGGGTAGTTCATATTCTGCAGTCCTCTAAGTTTTTCTGCTTATTTTTATAGATGAGAACTGTGTTTGGTTTTGTTTGTCTAAGACTAACAGCTCTTTCATGGAGAAAACAACATTCCAGATTGGCACTCTTCCAGCAAAAGGTGCAGAAAATGTCAAAAAAGAAACACAGGCAAGGGTAGCACTTAAAGGCTCCCTTTCTCTTCTGATACCTTCACAGAGATACCACTAAACCATGTTTAAAGTTAATAGTTATGGCATCCACTTACTATGAAAAGTGATGAAGTCTATCTTTAAGCATGTGCTTAAACCAGAGTATGTTATGTCACGTTGTGCAAAGCAAGTAGATCGACTTCAAGAATTAAGGCTTGGGGAGGGGGATGTTTTTTAAGTGATTAATCTAGCTTCCATCTCCTCATGCTTTTTTTTAAAAGAAACCCCACCAAACCACAAAACCCTGAGCATAGGGGATGATTGTTTGCCTGTCAGTGACAAGGATTAAGATGATGACCAGCATTATCTGGCCATGCCCATTTTGCGTGATGCATTCACGTGATCATTTTAGCAAGATCGTTGTAAAGATGAAGGGATTTTTCTTCCAGAAGAAACAAGAATGAATTGTCCACCTAGGCAGGTTGGCTTTTTTTGCTTTTCTTCGTTCTCAGGTTTCTCTTTCCAGATTGACATTTATTTACTGCATCAGACATAGGTAAATCTTTTGGTTGCATTCTGTCCCCCTAAGACTGCATTAATCTGCTTCATTGACTTTTGCCTCAACCAGCAACAAAGATCAGATGTTCACACGAGTTTTGTTAGTTGTATTAGCAACCTTTGATACTAATGGTCCACGAAGTTGCGTCAGCTTGCTTGCAATCTTGCAGCCTCCAATACAGGACACAAAAGAGGTTTCCCTTCCTCCAGTTCTTCTAATATTTTATTTTTCTTTTAAATATGCAGTATGTTAGCTAGTTTTGTCTTTTTGCTATGAATGAGATCCCAATAAAATACTTGGCCCTTACTAACTCCAGAACGTTTCTGTACCCAACCTTTAACTGCAGCTCCTTTTACTGATGCAACCTCCTTTATTCATCCTTTGAGTCATTGGGAGTTGTTGTGTACATGTCTGTACACACATGCACGCTCACATGAGCTATACTGTTATAATTTGGAGGTCAATCAACTAAAAAAGTTCAAAACTTTCCTTTTGGCTTTAGCCCTGCTGTAGTAAAGAAACAGGCTTAAAGTTGCAGAGGCAGAAAATATTCACCTGAAAGTGTTACTGCTATATATCGTATCCCATATTCACCCAGTATACTCAAAGTAAAATAATGTGCACAGTTGATGCCAAACGTGCTTCCAATGCAAATAACGATTTGATATTTTAAATGGCAGGGCACCATTTTATGCACTATTTTATTAAAATTAAAAATTTCACAGCTTGGATTCATGACTGAAAATTTTCTGTTGTCATTTAAACCAGAAGATTTAAGCTTCTCTAAGGATAACAATTTTGCACTAAAGACACTAAAGAAGATTTGAAATAAACAGAAGTTTACCTGTATGTTGCCAACAGATTATTTAATTCACTATACATCACCATTAATTAGAAGTCCTATCTCCTGAAAGAAGACTGGTGCAGCTAGTAGGCTACCACAGTCTGTATTAATTGTAAAATTTCCAGGGCTCATTCCATGTGTCACACATTGAAGTAATTAAAATGAGCTGATGAAAATCTTAGGCCCAAAGCAGCAATCTCTTGGATTGATATGGAATTGCAATGGAAAAAAATGCAGATCACTACACAGCGAATATTTTTCCATGGTAAATACAACTTGGTACATCTCTATACTAATCAAGCCCTTCCAGGTCCATAGCGAAAAGGGGGTTATTCCCTTTCCCCAGACGCTTGCCCACACACCACAAGGTGGCACTCAGCTCCAGAGAGCCTCCCACACCAGCAGTTCCAGGAGAAAGGAACAGAAACCAGCAGCATAGTCCTTAACAGACCTTCTGCAGAATTGAAGTGGTCTGAGGGGTGAGGGGGTGATACTTGTAAAGGTTAACAGCTGATAAATCCTGCTTCTTTAGAAAAACTTCTGTTGTTGAAGAAAAATTCACTCCCTAACATGCTGTTCAGAAACTAACGGTAAGGAAACTGGACTTTGTTTCTCTCTACCGATCAGACTCTGTTTAATTAGCCTAACTCCATGCCTTGCAAACTATACCTGGATATTAAACAGCAGCATTTGGGCATTATTCTTGTTGAGAGTTTGGCTTTAACTAATTACTGTGGCTTATCAACAAAAGTTACAAAGTATTCCCAGAACTGCATTAAACTTACAGCAGAAGTAAAGAGGATACAGTTTATTTTGAATTAATGAGAACAAACCAACAGACCTTAAAATAGGTCGTAGACAGAGCCTCAGCAATTTTTGATTTTGCAACGGTATGACTTGTTGCAGAAAGATCTGTACTCTGTAATACTAGGATTTTGTAATCCATTGCACATAACATTCTTTGTCACCTCCTCCAACAAGAAACACCTGATCTAAGAGGGACTTGAGTCATGGAAGTTCCAAGCTACAACTTAAACCTCTGCTTAACAACTCACACACTTCAGCTTTTGAGCATCCGTTGTCAGTGCCAACATCTCAGCAAAAACCCATCTGGGAGCTCCTCTGAAAATAAAACTGCAGTGGGCTCTGATATTGCAGATGAACTTCTGAAAGAGGAGAAATGTATGCCCCTTCCCATAACCATGTACAAAATTACCAGTCAGCTTGGAGGAGAAGTTCTCCTATCAGCCTGACTCTAACCCCAGAGACTCCAGGTCCATCCAAAGAGCAACGGTCACACTTTCTGGTTTTATATAACTGCCTGTCAAGCTGATCATGGCTTTGAATGAAAGCGAATAAAAACCAAAAACCATAACGCAGTCCTATGCCTTGCTCTTTAACAGTCAGTCTATTATGCTAAACTGTATTAACTGAACTTATTTAGCCTATGAAAGATATTTCAACACAGTTAAAAGGAGACAAGCCAGCTAAATAGACCCCTTTAAGCACAAGTGATCTTTTCCAATTTGGCCACCATCAGCCAGGGATGGGTTTAGATCAAACTGAAACATGTCACTCAAAACAGGCTAAGATTATCAGAGGGAATCACTAGAAATAAATCTTTTAAAGGCTAAATGACATTGTTAAAGCTTAATAAATTCTCCTCAGAGCTGCTGTTCTGAAGAATGAACACTATATTGAGTTCTATGCACGCTTAGTCAAATCTCAGCAGATTTTAAACACATATTACTCCCTGGAAATATGCAGTAAAATTGACAGTAGGCATCAGATAGTACACTTTGTTTATATTTTCTCAAACAATGAAAGTGGTATTGCCATGTACCCCAGAGGAATTGCCACACAATGTGAACACAAGAATTTTAGAATCAGCTTCTCTGTCACTATTTGAAATCTATCTATTCATGGGGGGTGAAGAAGAGGCAAAGACCCTGGTTGTTGAATATCAACCCAAGAGTTACCAACAGTTAAGGATGGCATTTTTGGCAAAGCACATGTTTTGGGCAACGTCAAGAACATCTGTTAACAAAAGTACACAAGGTAACAGTAATAGAGACCTCCCTAATACAGCTGAGAGTCCAACCAGCAACAGGAACAGGCAATATTAATTTTTACAAAGAAAAGGTAAAAAGTGCTCCTCTGAGAAGCTTATAGTCTAAATAAAGTAAAAAACAAATGAGAAATGGGAGGAGACAGTCAGTGAAAACTGGCAGAGCTTCAGGGATTTCTGTTTTGTTTTAATGATTTTTTCTATAAAAAGTTATCTATCCTACCATGGCACAGCCAGTGTTTCCAGGGCCTCTAACAGATGTGTCTTTCAGAACTGAGTGGATGCCACAGAGGGTGGAGGTTTTTTGGATCTTCTTTGCATGAGTGCCACAGCTCCATTTGGCTAAAGTCATGTTTGAGGAGTATTTTAAACTTCTAAAGGTTTAAGTGCAATAAAACCCCACAGGTTTTACTTTTCTCAAGTTAAAAACCACTAAAATTACTATAAAAGTACACTAAGCATTTAAAAAAAAATTCAAGTAAAATTTAATGCTCAACTCAAGCTATATTTGGCTAGATAACTGTGTAATTATATTTTCAGAATAATTTAACTTATAAAACATAAAATAATCTCCTCAGCTACTGGAGAATTACTTGTGTTTGTGCAAAGTTATACTAAGTGCAATATTCATACTTACACAGAGTTAAAATGCATGGCTACAAAAAATGTTTCAGAGCTTAGAAATCTAAAAATAAATTTTAAAACTAGATTACACTGACACATACACTCCATCCCTAAGCTGCAATGTGCACACCACCCAGGGCTGTACACAGGATTAAGATTTGCCCCATGGCTGCTTGATTGCCTGAACTAGGCAATGGGGAGTTTTAGTTTCAATGAGGATACTATTCAGGAGATTCATTGTGTGCTTTAATGCTTGCTAAGAAAAGTTGTCCTATTTGACACCACCCATTCACATTCCATGCTCCAAAATTTTAATGGAGAAAAAATGACTATAAAAATGAGTTTCTACTTCTGACCAAGTCTTTCATTGATCAAATAGAAAAGATTCCTAGTTGCTAGTAGCATCTGTTTGACACCATTAAGCATTAGCTCCGTAAATAAGTATTTCCATAGCAACCAAGCATAGAATTAACCAAACAATGAAACCAACACCATAGCAACTTGATTCAAAAATCAACTCCATAAAAAGTCACCTCATTCAAAAGCAAAATTCTACAACCAGATGAAAAACTAATTTAATGTAAAATATGAAAAAGGTTACATTACATATCCATTTCTTTTCATGATTGCCTTTCAAACAAGACTGATGCTAGATTGATTGCTTTATTTCTAAATTAGTCTGTTGTAACAGCTTACAATCAATTAGCTTTTTAAACCCATGTAATTTAATGATATAAAAACAAACACAGCAGCATACAGCCTAGAAGTCTTGTTTTATTTATTCAGATTTTTCCCCTTTCTGTATAGAAAGGGTAGATTTTGAAAAACAGTATGTAATTAAGCAGTCAAGTTGTATTCAGTATGAGACCAAAGGTGATGCAGCCTAAGACTGACTGTCAAGGAGAGGCAGCATTATTTAGGTAACACAAACATTCTATTGTGAAATCTTGCAGGCCAAAACAACAGCCACTTGAGCAGATTATTGTAATCAAGACAAAATAAAGCACTTGGAAAAGCATTCAATATGATACTTAAGGCATTTAGAGCCATGATGGCGTTTCTCCACCCACTAAACCTTCCCATGGAAATAAATGGGACAGGAAAAAACTACCATACTTTTGGAATCCTAATACTTATCACTTCCTGACTCTGCGTAACTTATTTATCCAGTGTTGTCAAAGGCTAGTAGGTTGTGAAGTCTGCAGAAAGCCACAGTCTTTAAACAGAACCTGAGTGTGCTTTCATGGTCCTGAGGTTCGGATACATGTACTGAAGGAAACAGTTGTACCTCCTATCCTAGACTCTACGGAACTCTTTCATAAGTGGCATTATCTGTACTTCTTTCAGAAGCCTAAAACCTTCCTTCAATGGAAAGAGACTTGCTTCTACTTAATTGCTTTAATAATACTATTCTATACATTAAATGGTACCTGCAACATATTTGGCTGGACATATAAGAACAACAGCGGAACATACAGGTGTTTGCCCACCTTAATGTTTCCACTGGACTCCACAGCATCCTGATCCTCCCTGCAAATACAAATCTTTGACAATAGCTGCACCTAAGTAAGCTCTAGCAAGTCATTTCAGAGTCTTCACATGCTTAGTTACTGTTTTCAGTAACTTTGTTGTCAGCAGATGCAAAAACAGTAAAAACACTCCATTGTTATGCTCCAGTTTCAAAGAAGCCTTTAGCAGGCTTAAAGTTGGTATACTCCCTGCAAGCAGAAAAATATTTTCGTGTTTGGTTGAGGTTTTGTTTCTTCTTTATGCGTCTCTTTCATTTGTTTGTTTTCAAAAAGACACTACTTCTGCTTTTGTAAGCAGGAGCACCAGCAGGTCAGCTTCTACTTTGCTGCAGAAAGTTTTCTGCTTTCTTATTGCTTATTATGTTTGCTCCAACCTTACTTTTAATTATTTATTTTTTTTTAAGATCTTCAAGTGTTTCAAAAAGATTCTAAAAGGTGTTTTGTCTATCATAGGAATGGCTTTTTTCTTCTTATGTAGGTAATGAAAAAAAACTGACTAAAACCACACTTAGGTCATTTCCTGTTCCTTCTAGGTTTTGTCAGACTTGCACGTCAGAGTAAAGGCCAACCAGTAATTTATGGCAACTGGGGGAGGGAGGGCAGAGGAAAAAAGCCTGCTATGTGCAGATCCTTTAATTGCCCATTATAAGCTTTTTCCTTTAGAGCATGTGGTTCTAATCACCATCAAAGAAAAGCAATAGTGCTAGGTGGATTACTGCTCTGATCCCGTACGGCTGCTTCGGTGTTCTGGCATTCTGTACTACTACTACTGTCACCTAAAGCCATTTTTTAAACTTGTGTTTATTTTACAAAAAGCAAAATCTAGAAATTGCTCCCAAAACATCCCTCTCACATTTACCTATTGGCACCATTTTACAATTACACGCAGTAAAAGCCTTTACTGCTGTGTTGACACGCTGCTAACGGATCGTGTTGGAGCAGATGGAGAGTAACCTTAAACTTTATCTTTCTGCAATAGAAGGATGTGCACAAATCTCATGCTGAAGCCTTTCACTATATGCTGATATATTCTTAATGTAGTAAATACAAACACTTACTGGAGATGAACCATCTTCACCCTCTATTGAACTTAAATTTTTTAACCAAGTGGATTTTTTTTCCACTTATTAAACTAGAAATAGAGAAATGAATCTCAGATCTTTTCAGCAAGCAAAGAGAATCTATTTCATATGACCACAAGTTTGGGGTTTTTTTCAGCACTGAACTGAATAAAAGGAGATACTGAATTTTTCACAAATATTTTTGCCACAACTTTCTCTTTAAAATCTCATGAAAATACATTTCTCCTCTCTCGCCAAGCCCCCCTCTAAAACAAGCAGCATAAAATTAATCTGTACAACTCTCTCCGCCATAAATTAACATGAAGGTGAGAATGGTTCACATCAAACAAATTAGAGCAAATGATCATCTAGTCTGGTATCCTGCCATTGACAACAGCAGCCACCTCAAGATAAGAATATTCCCAAGTATACAGTGCTAATTCTCACAATATTCTTTCAGCCTCAGCATTACAGGGACTGAACTTAGGGAAGGAAGCTGAAAGAAAATGGTCAGGAAGCCAAAGAAGATACTATGTCATAAAGGAAAGCAAATATTCCTGCCGTGCTGTGGTTGGAAGTTGTACATGGGGATTGAACTAACTAAATTCTCAGTTGCTCAAGCTAAAGAATTAAAAAGCAATAATTTAAAAACAGATGAGAGAGTATAATTATGAGACTGATTACAAGAGCAATTGTGTTAGCAAAAGTTAAATTGGGATTAAAAAAAAAAACACCTTAATGGACAAGTTTCTGGTTGAAGTGCCAGGAAACACAAGATGAGAAGATCTCTTGGGGGAAAAAAATATTGAAACTCTGAAGAATGTAATACAGATTGCTGTCAGACAGAAGAACAAGGGAATGCAAATTGCTGCATTCTACAGAAAGCCCAATTTACTTTTCTCTAATGTATTCATGCTAAGTAGTACTTTAGTTGGCAGCTTCACAAGCAGCTGAGAAAAAACTCAAATGGCAGCACATTAGAAAGAACGTAAAAATTTTTTTTCCATGTACTAATGTTGTGATGCTGTTCTAAATGAAATGAAAGAACAATGATGCCTTCCCCTCTTGTAACCTCAGATGAAGACTAGATTAAAAAAACTACTTGGGGAGACCCACTTCGTCCCCCACATGGCAAGTCTTGCCCAGGCAGCTCTTTATGTCGTGCTCCTCTTGCGTGTGCAAACTGAACCAAGGGATCCCCACGAGCAGTCCCAGGAGGGCCACACACACCGTTCCACCTTGCCTGGTGAGAAACTCAGGTGTCCAGGAAGAGGGTGTGCAGCCAGGCACCAGTTACTAATCTTGTTTTGAAAGTGTTCTCTACAAAGAGATTGAGAGATGAACAAGCTCAGATTTCAGTTAACAGAGTGAAGAAGAATCCCCAACACCCTAAAACTCCAGAAGGCATCATGAAATGCAATTATTTTTTTTTTTTAAATGTTTAACAGCACATTCTCCTGAAATGGATTCACTCTCTGTAGATGCAACTGAGTTTCTCACTGTTAGTATGACAACTAAAGGTACACTTCCAGGAAAGAAAAATTGTCTTGGTCCCACAACCAAGAACTCCAAAACTAGGTTCTTTTCTTCATTGGCCTTTTCATAAATTATGTTCTATTCTGGTGTTCAAACTATCACAGGAGTCTCCCACACTTGACAACACAACTGTATAACCTACTATATGCAAAGGTAAATGAAATCATAGCCCAAAAGCCTGTTTCACTCCAGTGTTTCGACTGACTCTCTAAGCCACTTTGCTATGCTGTCCATAGAGCACAGGTTAGTTATGTACAATACTCTTACTGCAAATGTTTCTGAACACAGGCACATGAAATGCTGCACAAAAGAGAACTGCGAAAATTAGTGAAGAGGACTTGTTTCTTTTTCTAAGTAACCTACTGGCTTTTGTTTCTATAATTGATTTTCCTATTATTTTGAAGAATGAAATTGATTACAAACCCACCCCCCCCCAAAAAAAAAAAAAAAAAAAAAAAAAATCCAACCTTGTGATATATCAGCTTGAGTTGATCTTAAAAATACTCAGACTTTACACAATTATTTTTTTTTCTTCATTTTGGTAGCAAGACTCAGATGAAGAAACTAATAGGAAAGAAGGAGGTCAAGATGGGTCAAGTGCCTTCCAGTGACTGTAAGATAATAAGAATAGCTTGCCAGCCTTTTCTACACAAGCAGAAAAGTATTGGGATGTTCTTTTAAGCTGCAAGACATTTTTAGCAAAATCATCACAACAGTGAAAGTTACATAAATGCCTACAGAGAACATTAGCAGGAAGAATATCATTTGCCATTTGGGACAAGTATTATTTACAATAAAGTTGCAATGCAGCACACCCAATAAATCCATCAAATATTATAAATGCATGCAAAGTAATTTTTCCTTGGGGAACACCACTAATTTTTTCATTTCTCAGCCTTTTTCTAATAGCATTTAATGTGTTTGCTATGAACTCTCTTTCAGATTGTGTTTTCAAAATAGCTATTAATGAGATGAACCTAACAAAAACAAGTCTACACTCATCTGTGACTAATTCTGTGTTCTTATCAACAAATTCAACTTTTGACTAGCATCTCCTAGAACCTGCATGTTTTGATTTTATTTTTTTTATAAGCAGAAAAAATACCTAAAATTTAAATCTAACACCAACCATAGAAAAACTAGTCAATACTTGACTAGGAAAATACTGTCCCAATGAGGCAAGGAGAAAAGCTTTTACAACACCCGTCGGACCCCTGCAATTGGCTATTCCACTTAAAAAAACCTCTCACAATCTTTATGAAAAAGACAAATAGATTTCATTCTAAAATCAATACATATAACAAATATCTTCTAGAGCATTTAATTACAATATTTAAATTGAAATGTAGCCATTTGGATTTTTTCTCTGAGTATTTTTAAAGTATCAGCTAAATTATGGCATTTAAAATTTACATATTAATCAAATACCTTTGCAAAGCACATAAACTAACTAGAAGACAGACTGGCCAAAATAAATAATCAAATATTTAATTGTGCCTGATCCAATACATGAAAGATAAGATTTTATTACAGTAACCTTCAAAAGAGTAAAATCTGTACCATGTGGTATAACCAATCACAAGTTGTGTCTTGTACCACAGGGCTAGAAACTAGTGGCTACAAATCAGCTTTTAAAGGGATCCAGAAAAATGCGGGGAAACTGCCAGAGGAAATGGACAAAAAATGGGGATAACAAAAAGAAACCCAAATAAATTAATTTATAGATGCATCTTTTAAATGAAACAGACAAAAATCCATAGGATTTTCATACATGGATACCATACTTAAATCTATGGGGCATAATTGCCATACACATTACCTGGGATTCTGACCCAGAGATCACTCAATAGGAAGTAGATGGCAAGAAAAATCTCTCTTAAACTTCGAGGAAGGTGGACTTCATAATAAACAAACCAACCAATCACCCCAAAACCAAACCAAATAAAACAAAACTACCACCACCACCCTCAAAAAAAAAACCCAAACAAAAAAAACCCAACCCAAAACAAGCCCAACTCACCTGAAAATTGCCAACAGCCTTTGCTGTTTCTTTTTGCCGCTTTCACATTTTCACAAGAACCAAACCCCACACAACAGTTTGCCTTTATTTCAGTTCCCTCTCTCCTTCAGGGCACTGTGATTTGAATCTGTCCAGGTCTACCTGTGCAGTGGTGCTTTCTTGGTCAGTGAAGGCAGCTATGCAGGTATGGGTCAGAAATGGTAACCTGTTACTAACTCCAGGTTCATACACACAGGGAGGATACTCTTCTTACTTTGGACATCTCTGATGGCAGTTGCCTGTGTTCCCCTGCCACTGATTGCTGAAAGTATCTTGTATAAGTGAAGAAGAGCAGCCTACCTAAGCTGCTCAAAGTTATGGAATATTAGGCCCAGAGGGACTATTTTTATTCTTTACTTACATAGGACAGAAAGATCGTAGTAATTTCTGCACCCATCCCATAACAACCAACTGGTTTACCCTAGAGCTTATTTTTTATGAGAATGTCTGGGTCTTTTCACAGAAGCCAATTTTAGCTGAAAGAGTATGTGTGAATGAATGTTTTAAATATTTGCTCTAGATTACATCATATGCAGCCTAACTAGGAGTGCTCTAAATCACCCCATCTGTATGGACTATGTGGGAGCACTGAAAACCCATCCTCCCAAAAGTATTGTTATTTTGAAAAATAATTCTGATTTGAACACTTGCAGCAAGACAGAGTTCATATCTTCAGATTCCAACTTCCTTCTCTCCTTGAGAAGAACTTGCACGTATCTA
This sequence comes from Brachypteracias leptosomus, assembly GCA_013401335.1. Classification (NCBI taxonomy): domain Eukaryota; kingdom Metazoa; phylum Chordata; class Aves; order Coraciiformes; family Brachypteraciidae; genus Brachypteracias; species Brachypteracias leptosomus. The sequence goes on from VYZX01016219.1 coordinate 160,391, forward strand.
CAGTATCTTTTGTACATACAAAGAGGATTTATAGAACAAGTTTAGCACAGCAAGACGACTATCGTTACATTTCAGCATTTCCTCTCAGTATGAAAATGAACAAATTTGGCACTTCAAGAAAATTAAAAATATAGGGGGCAAGGGCAGAATCAAGACACCTGTCATAACCACAAATGCTAAACTATTCAAATGTTTTAAAAAATAAAAGCAATTTACAAATAACAGTGTGACAAATACAGAGAGACTTTGGTTCTGTGGCCACTTTGAAAGCAGAGCTGCTCCCAAGTGCCTCTTCACAGTAAGGCAAGAAGGCAACGAGACACCGAGATTTAACAGTTGTCCACTTACGATGACGATAGCTTGGCCCAATATTGTAGATCAAAAGCTCTGACATAGCTCAACTTAAAAGGACTGCTTCTCCAGGAAAGAAAGAAAAACTATTTTCTCTCAGCTAAACTTGGTTAGAGATCAATTCTTTATCAGAGCCTATTTTTCCCTCCTTTATATGATGTCCTAACTGTGCCTGACTTAGATTCAGAAACCTTCCCAAATTGCCACCAGAGCATGAAAGCTCAGGACTTCACTGGAGGAAATGATTGATATTTCCTCTTAATAATCCTTTATTTCCTGAGTATGAACCCAAATCAAATACCACATTTCTCAAATGCATGTCTTATTGCAAAGATGTACACAAATGAATGTACATTTCAGAAGCAGTCTCTACAACTAAGGCTGTTCTTAAAACCCAGAGCTGGAGGATCACAAGCATGGTCAGCAGTAAGAAGAATCTTTGAGGCACAAACTAGGAAAGACCAAAAGTATTTTGCTTTAAGAAAGTACAACAGTACAGGAACAAAAGAATAAGCAGACGGCAAAAGTAGTAAACTGCTCTGTCTTAAAATTGCTATGTAATTTTAAGAAATGACTATTCTAGGATGAGATTTTTGGTTTATGTTGGTGCAGAGAAAAATCGAATGGCAGAGTATGTGTGTGTGTGTCCATGCATCCTGCTCATGCAAGAAATCTTCCAGTCTCCAAAGCAGTAACGTGTGTACACCTACAGAATGAACATATGGATGGAGAAGCACAATAACAGAATTCTTAAATAGAAGGAAACTGCAAAAGTCCCATACTACTTCTTAGACTCTAGAAGTCTAGCTATTAAATTTCTTCATGGGAACTGTGAGCATGAAGTCAAGAAGAAAAACATCACACACAAATATGTCTAAAACACACGAGTGGACCATTGATGTTTTCCTATCGGACACTATTCCATTTCCCACTACTGCCCTTAAAAATGCTCTTACTCTCATCATATAAAGTGTATAAAGGGTCTTTCCTCTTGCTGATAGGATTTTTTTTTTTCCTGAATCTTCTTTCATATAGAAACTTCATCAATGGTTCTTAATATAATTTAACATTTTCATGCTGACTATATTGTAGTGTCTGTACTGCCCTAAAATTCTCTTTAAAAAAAATAGAGGTGACTGTAAAAGGTGTTATTTAGACACTGACAAAGAAGCTTCGCAGAGTGTATAAAAAGCACTTTGAAACGTCACCTCATCAGGTTCTCTCTCACAGAATGGCTTGAAAAAAGTAGCAATGCCCTAATTTATGGGTGCTTCTCTTACAAGTCATCTGCCTCAAGCGAAACAGCTGCCAGTGACGCAAGCTGGGAAAGTAGCCAATCTGGCTCACATGCAACTATATACCCAAGAGAGCAATTAATAAGTCACAAAACAGTACCCAATTATGCAAGCATTTTTGAATCTTGGGGCTCAGAACAGGGCTGAGAGAGTATGAGACAGCTTGAAGGAACTCCCAGCGTTCAACTACAGTGTCTGGAGGCTGAAGCACCATCTCATCTTTCCCTCTTATCAGCTTTTACACAAGGTAAAAATGCGAAATTAAATTTCACCTAAAAGCTAGCAAGCTTTTTGTTAAAACAGGAAACCAAATGACAATATTTAAATTGCAGGAAGAGATCTTAAATAATTGCTTAACTCCCAAGACTCACGCAATGCTACCTTTCATTCAACAAGCACGGGGTACTTCAAGAAAAGAGTCAATAATTATTTATGTAAGTGACACTATTTTACTCATGTGAGGGAATTAAAATAAACATCATTTCTATTGTCTTCTTTCAAATATTACTCTCTGAGTTTCATGTAGCTTGTTCTTTAAAAAAATTAATAATTTAAGAATTTAAAAAAGAAATCCTCTCCAGCCATGAACTGAAAAGCAGCCAAGATTATTTTTTTGGCAGGTAATGAACAAGATTCAAGCTGAGCACATCTGAGTAGGTTTTGACAGTTATATCATGTCAAATTAATTTTTTCAATGCTCTTTTGTTCACAGCAAGTTTTCACCAATTATCAAAATATATGAAAATTAAGGTCTGCACATGTTTCAATCTCTTGATTGAAGAGGTCCTTCTCTTCACCAGGTGAAAGTCACACTATGTTAGAGCTAGAAACACTAGCCCACTTCATATTTTGACAGATTGCCTGGAGGAACTGGGCATTAGGAGACTATCTCCAGGTTTATAGAAAGAACACACACCAATTCACACACAGAACAGAAAAATCAAACCAGAAACATTATCAAACATGTAAATGTGCCTTATTTGGTGGTGGTTTTCTAGTTTGTTTCCTAACACAGCAGGAATGGTTGTTTGCCAAAATATTATTACAGTATCACTGCTTGGCAACCGTCACTACAGTAGATGTTATTATTCTAAAATGAAGAATAAACTACACCTCTGTTACAAGCCCTATCCCAACATGACTTCCCCAAATAAGTGTAAGAAAGTTACACTTTGAATTCAAAACTAGAAAAAAATGAGGAGACACCTAAATCAGACACCTCTCTACCTTACTTTCTCCCTGCTCCCCAAAATAGATAAAATTATGAATAAAGCCTAGTAATTTGTTCACACTTGTAGCAAAAATGAAAATAGATTCATTATAAGTACATTTAATAAAGCAGTAAATTAGAAATCATAAGATTAAAATTAGTTTGGTAAATTTTAATTCCAACAATGCAAACAACTTCAAAGAGGTACATAACAGCCACACACCTACTCAGACAAGCCACTTGGTTCAACAAGACCTGTTTAGTACAGACAGTACCTCCTGCCACTATTCCTCTTCCACTATTTGTTGCATTGATCCAAAATAGTTTTTTAAATAATTACTTGATGACTTATAGTTATTAGAACCACATGGTTCATGCTATAGCATTCTCATCATTGAATCAACTTTTTTGGAAGCAGGCTAATAATGCCTTTCCCAAAGAAGTTCCTGAGAAGATTTCCTACTTCATAATGGTCAGAGCTGCTGCTGCTCCTGAGGCTCGGGCCGTGCTGCAACATCCATGCTGGGCACAACCTTATGTGCAAGGATTGAACACTAAATTCTAACAGTGTTATCATTTGAAACCTCTAAAGGTCTAAAGATGGATTCTATTTGCAAGCTACCATTCTGACAAATTGAAATACCAGAAATCAAATAACTTGAGTAGTTTAATGCTCTCTGGACTCGTCAGTCCTGTGCTAAGGCTACTGCACTGGGGAGTTGATGCCTACAGGAAGCCAAGGCTGCTCCTGCCTTCACTCCAGATCAGATAACCACAGACTATGACCCATCACTCACCTCCTGCAGCAGAAAGAACTAAACACATTTAAAAACTTTTACCACAACTCTGTCATCTTGGGCATTTGTCACCATGGCCATTAGGGAATTTAGATGTACTTCAAGGTTCCCAAATCTATATGGCACCAAAGTTTTACACTGAACTGTAACATAAAAAGCCTTGAATTTGGAAAGTTGCAAGCCCCATATCCAGACAGTGCTTCCAACCTGTGGGAATGTTTCAGGGGACAGGAGGACACAATGCTTGCTTTATTCATCAGCTGATAGCCAAGGGCCAACGATTGCACTCCTCAAGCATATATTCAGTGATTCCTCTTTATGGCATTATTCTAGATTGATTATATATAATGATTGTCAAAAATAAAATATTTGTTCAGTGGAATTACAAGATTGGTCAGTAATTACAGAAAAAGTTTATGTACCCCATCAGTTTCACTTGTTGGATATGGAAGTAAAATAACTGCTGTATACATTAAAAAAGGGAGATTATTTTGGCTGGAAAATACTTTCTAGAAAGTGTCCTCCATCATGTCCTTGGCTGTGGTGTTCTTTGTGGCAATAATATAAACTTTTTGTCCTCTTGAATTGTGAATTTTTTTTTAAGACAACCTGTGCCCTCCTCCCCTGGAGAGCTTACACTTCCAAGATAGTTTCCTTAAAATCCAGTATTAAACTGAGAAACTGCAAAAATAATCACATAGGGACCACATTTTTTGGAACTTACAGTCATGCTTTCTTTTTCCCCCCCCACTCAGAGGCCATTTGTGAGTTGCATTTTATATTATGATAACAGAGACTACTTAAGCAGAGAGATTGTCAGATAAGAGAAAACAAATATTTTTTCTTTGAGAAGTCACCAGTCTGCACTTGGACAATACCAAAAACCACTGCCAAGCAGAAACACAGTTAGAGGTCAAAAATAAGTGCCAGTAGTGTTATCTTGAACAATGATCACTGTATCCAAAGAATACTTCTGCTGATGCATTGATACTTCTTCTGTGATGAGGGAAAAATGCCGACTGAACCTCCCAGGACTGCCAGATGTCCTGTGTAATTAAGATGTCCTCTGTAATGACGATGTCCTGTTCTAGTGGCCAATTGCGATGCCTTATGAAGAGCATCTAGGGTAAGGCTTTTCCTGGATTTCTGTGCTAACAGCCATTTTTCCAAACATGCAGAAATCAAGGCTGTGGGGCATCCAGAAGAAGTGGTTATTATGCAGATAAATTGTACTTCCCATGCACAGTTAATCTATGTATGCACAGTTTAGTTCTCTGCCATTGTCCTAGATTTTAGCATCTAAACTCTGGCAACCCTGAAACACTGCTGAATTTCTACAGACAAAGAAAGAGTTTGTTACAGCTCCAGATGTGATTGTGACTAAGGAGCTACTGACCTCCCTCCTCTCTCCCACTGACCTTGGCAAAATACTTGTAAAATGGGACTATTTATATGCATGAGTTGCCCTCTCATAACTGGTTCATTACTGCATCATCAGTCTGTATAGAAAACGATTACTGGTGGTAAGAGATGCAAATTTGACTTTTTTTTTATACTATTAACATGCAAATACTTGAACCAAATTGCTACAGGCTGGTGGGAAAGGAAAAGAGAAATCAGCATACTACATTGTGAGCATATAAAATTGTCATTCTGAGCAGCATGTTTACATCAACATAGGCAGTGAAAGGCTGGGAGACTGTTTTTCACTCACAATTCAGGAAAACTTGAATGCTACTGGGGTAAATAACAGAATTTGCCGCCACAGCAGTGGCGACAGCTCTCCAACTACATAGTCTTTGGACTTCAGTAATTTTAGTCTAAATCCTCAGAATAAATGTAAAATGGTGAAATATTCCAAAGAAAATAAAACAGCTCAAGAAACTTACCAGTTTCAACTGTCAGTCAGCATGTGACAATATTGGGTCAAATCAAGGGGACAAAAACTATGTTAACTGAACCTGTACTCAAACCAAAGATCAATGCTGAGATTCCTAATATTAATGCTGTGACAAAGTAAATCAACCCATTTAACATTCTTACACATACTGTGCAAGCAGTAGACCAAATTTCTCTGTAGTATTGTAGTGAAAGTGGAGAGCGAACTCCTGGAAGTTATGAATAAAGTAATAATAAAATGCTAAAATTGATATAGTCTTTTGAAGCAAATCTGACAAATCCCAAACTCTCAATACATATGGCTTAACTCCAGGAAACGTGAATTACCTGGTTTCTCAGCTGGCAGAAGCAGGTTGACAATGCACGAATCAAGATCTGAGAACTGCTGTAGTTTCAGGTGGAGCTAAATCTGCCCCAGTAAGTGGGACATTTTTCTAAGCATTAGGCCCTCTCAGATCAATCCATTAGGCACTTAGTGTGGTGCAAGCTGTTACTCTTCATCTGCTCAATCTGAAGCCTCTTACTCCTTTTTAAAAACAAAGTACTTCAAGTTATCACCCCTCAGAGAAAATACACTGGGAATGTATTACTACACTGGAAATAAAAGCAAATCCATCAGCAATTACTGCAGAACAGCTGATGTATCATCAACTAGCCAAGCCATAGTAATATACCCACCCACATGTCTAAATGATTATGTGATAAAAGATTAACTTAGACTATTTTATGTAAGGAAACAATTCGTTTCTTTCTACTCCACACATTTAGTGTGACCTCCTATGTTCTTTACCGTAAACCTTCTAAATTGTGAATAGAATACAAATTAATTTTCTAATGAGTTTTCTATAATGTTATTAAAAAACCTCAACCTTGACCCTCTACTCCAAGACAGATGAAAGCATTATGATAAATATTTTAAAGACAGAAAGACAGTTGAAATAGACTGGTTATCAGCATAAGCACTGTATCAGACAAAGATTCTTTGCAATTCAGCTATTGCAACCGCAAAATGGTCCTTTTTCGTCATACTTTCAACCCTGGAACAAAATAAGGCATAGCTCTTAAAAACCTTATCAACTCTAGAATTTATTGCATACCTCTAATTATCTACACTGATTATTTTCTCTAAACACATCCAGCTTGTACCTGGAGAAAAGATAAATGACTGTTGGAAAAGGTTTTATCGTCATTACGTACAACGGAAGTGAATTGAGGGCTGTTAGTATTGGAACATTTCAAGCAAAACTGCAAAGTATAAATACAGGTTTCTTAAAGGCATCACAGTGTTTAACTGTACATAAACCTCCAATATTTTAATTGGAATACGTAAAATTCTGCTAGACAGTAATGTATATTTTTTATATATATATATATTTGTAATACAGTTGTATAGTATACAAGCATCACTCACAGTATTCTAGACCTTAAGTATATTGTGGTTAATGTTTTAGGATCACAGTACCATTGCCACGTGCTGATGTATTACAAACAAAAATTTTAGTTCATGACAGAGAACTTTTTCTATTGCAGCAGAACATTTAATTAGCTGTCACATTCCTCTTTGATGATGCATGTAAGCAGTTCGGCATCACTCTTCAAGCAAATGGAACACAGTTTTCAAAATTCAATGTAGAAAATGTATCACTGAAATCCTCAGTCTTACAAGGTAGCCTCAAGTTTGATGCAATAATTATATTAAGAAAATATCATGCTAACGTGCTTATAAATAATAGCAGCAGCAAACGCACTTATTGTCAATATACTAAGAAGACTTAAAGTATTTACAGATGGGTAAAGGAGATAGAAATTTTGTCTGTCAACAAGCAAGTGTGAGTTGAAAGAGAAGAGATCAGGCCCACAGAACGAGCACGGTACCCTGCTGCCTTCCTGTTCAGTGCATGGCCTTGTATCTGCTGAATGCAGTTCAAAACCACTCCAGAATTTCTTTTTTCTTACTTCCTCTAGCTTTGGTATAATGCTTGCCATGATAACACCTGAATATTCACAGACATTCTAATTTTGTAAATTAGTTACAAAATGCTTATAAAATACCAGAGTATTTCACTGATTAGTAACTCAGAATAAAAGATTTAATTAGAAATAATCTTGCTAAATGTGGATGTCTAAGTGAACGTTCAGTTTCCCTCACCACATACATAGGTTTTAGGCATTCAAAGTACAGTTGATAGTCTTTGGTTACAGCAAAGAGTGGTTACCACCATTGCAAATCAGATCCATAGGAGAAAAAAAAACAAACCAAAACAACCCAAGCAACACACATACAATTAGTAACCACTGCGGAAAAGTTAGATTTTGGTGACTCACCAAGGATATCTCTCTCACAGAGAAATTTCAAAGTCAGAATAAAACCCAGTTCTCCACTGTAATGTTCAACTGCCTCAAGCCTAAGCCCATCTCTTTTGTTCTGACCACTGACTCATGATTTACATTTATTTGGGGGCACAGAGAACTGGGAACTACAGTGAGAAAACAAAAACAAAAAACCTCTCATTGTTCACTGTGATGCACCACAAATTTATCGCCTCCCGCCCCCCAAATCCTGAAGAGTTGTATGGAATTGTATAATTAGAACTTGCAAAATTATAGGCACATTTCCAGAATTATTTAAATTTTTGATTCCTACAGAAACACAGTCCATTTTAGCTTTTTTATTGCTATTGCCTAATTGTTCTCAAGAAGGCAAAAAGCAAAACACCCAAATTCCATCATATGTCAACACACTGATGGAGCGACAAGCCACCAGGAGATCTGTCCCAGTGCAGCAAGCAATGCTAGAAGTCAAGTTAGTATCTTTTATTCAGATGAATACTAGAAAGCACTAAGAGCCCTTCTCAGGTGCTCGCTTGCAGCAGCAGGAGGTGGTGCCATGAAGGATTGCAATGTTCCTCAGCAGGTACAAACTTCTACTTGTTCTTTCAAAGACAAGATTTACAGCCCTGTCCCTCCAGCATTAATCCAGACCCATCCCTTAGCTCCTTACTCCAGTTTCATTCTCCAGTTATCTCCAGCTATGTTTCTTTCTTAAGCTTCTCATCACAACCTCCTTGTCTAGCATGTCAATCGCATTATTCAGGACATGAATTACCCCATTCTCATTCAAGTTCGAACGGCCATTTGAACCTTCTCCCCCTCAGCTCCAACTTCTTCCCTTCTTCTTACCAAAACATTTAACTTATTTTCTTCCCCACACCCACATCCAGTTCTTATCCCTACTGCAATCAAGTTAGGCAAGACAAGGCAAGGGACAGACTAAGCAGAGAAGGAACCATCCTCCTGTTCAATTCTGGGGCACGGCCCAAGCTCAGAGCTGAAACTATAGGATCGTACACATTTTGGTGGAATCTTCAGGTACTGTGCCATGAAGATAAAAAGTTTTATTGAGGATACGCAAAATATAGGTTAAAAAAATATAGCTGATCTAAGAGCAGATTTTCAAAAAGATAGCAATACACGAACCCTTGCCATAAAGGCCATTTCTCTTCAGTTTCCAGTCTTGTCCTACAACAGGAGGAGTTTGAGACAATATTGGTCATAAATCAATCAAAGAGAAAGGAAAGAAAGAATAAGGTAAGTTCAGTCTGCGTGCCAAGTTAGTAGTTTTCATTTTGGAAAAGGGAGGCAAAGATAAGATAGATTGTAATTTAGAAATCAGTTTACTATTCAGTTTTGGCTAGACAGGCTTAACAGAAGTTTGACTTCAAAAGCCTGTATCTAACCTAACAAATGCTCTCCTCCTATATGCAGAGCTAAAGTATAAACCATACAAATTTCTACTCAAATATGTCTATATTCAGTCCCGGTTTTACACTTTCATGACCTATAGCATTATATGAAAATGAACTCTACATACTTCAGTAATTTGAGTTCCTCAAGAGGGCCTCCATGTACACTAACAGAATATACCAAATAAAAGCAAATCCTTATCAATACTTGCTGTCACTTACACCAGCTGCCCCCGCCTTTGACATTCCAAAATCAATGCAGCATTAAACAGCAGCATCCAAAATCAACAAAGGTTTCATACCAGTGTGAGGACCAAGAGAATAAACTAAATATCTTAACAAGAGGTTTTAATTTTTGCAGAGTTCAGTCACTGACATTAAAGACAACTAATGCTGCAGCCAGAGCACATTGCAACCTGTCACCACAGCATGTGAACATTTCCCTCCAAAATTCACAAGATTTAATCAAAATGCTAAGTTAAACATCAGTGCAGCTTAAGATTTATGTCATGTTACCATTGAAACTTGAAAAATTCTGCTATTTAAAGGCATAATATGATTTGAACACACAGGTGCTATGGCTGCTCTCCTATACAGCGAGAACCTATTACTGGCATCTTAAATGCATGTCTCAGAACACAAAAAATTGAGTCTGCTCCCACCATCTTTTGAAAGGTAGATTTCATACATGCTGGTAAATTGATGCTAACACAGGAAACTAACAGACTTGTTTGAGGTACTGGTTAAGCAACAAGGATCTCTCTAGTTTTTTGCAAGTTCAAATCCCAAGAAAAGACATATGGAACATATGAAGTTGCATGACCTATTTCTACAATGGCAGAAGAGTTATGAGGAGTAGTCAAAGGCACTGAGATGTTCCTAGTTAATTCATACAAGCTAGCAAGGAGTATGTTAGAAAACTCCTAGAGAAATACAAGCTAAAAAACTTGGGTAGTACTAGCTCAGTAGCCGCAGTGGCTGGAGTTCAACATTGACTCAATACTTAAATATTTGCTCAGCTCCTTTCCCAGGATTCACAGCCTGAAAAGAATTATGTGCTACTGCAAACATGCCCTCAGCAGTACCTGAGCTAGTTAGCTATGTCCACACAAAATTTCACACTAACAGGTACATAGTCTTCTAGGATAATTCCATTTGAAAGGAACCTCAAGAGGTCACAGAGTCATAATATGTCAATAGTAGATGTTTTCTATGAAATAATAAATGTTATCCTGTATCCTCATCTTACCTTTATACCAAAAGGAGTAGTTGCCAATTTTATTTCCCTTGTGGTAACTTCCATTTCAAGCCTAATTTGTGCTAGGGTTAGAGCTCCACATATTAAGAAGCAGTTACATTTTTAAATGAGGGATGGGATTCCCCTTGCAACTGCTGTAACTCAAAGTGGGCTGGTAACCATTAGCCATCCCAAGTAGCTTGGGGACCACTTCTGTACAATGTGTAGGAAAACCAATTATTTGGCCAAAAATAATGGCCAGTTTCTGAAATAAGGCAATGAGGCAAAGCAACCTAGAGCAGAGAGAGAATAACTAATATTTCACAAAATATGCCATGAGTCCACTCTAGCAACAACACATTATGGTTGTTGCCTCCAAAAAAGAACAATCCAAAGCAAAACCACTAAACAAAGCCCATGAGTCCAAATTGCCTCCAAAAGACTACATTAGGCATTACTGTATTTGAATTGAAACTAATTCTTTCAGACATCATGCCTAGTTTCTCTACAAACCTTTCCTTTCTTTGGCAGCCATATGTGAATTATCCCTCGTAAAAGTGTTTATTCTGGGCTACAGAGACAAAAGCATCTTCACCACTTATGTACAAATATTTGATTTGTAACTTTATAAACCTTATCAGCCAATTTTCCTATTAATTTCTGTATAACATGCTAATCAAAATCAAGCTGTATGTTGAAGTCTCCTAGCCTTTCAGGATATTTCTGAAGACACTAGCTTTACACTTGTTTAACTTTACATCTGGAATGAAAGCAAAAGTCAAATGAAAAGTAGGAAAAAGAAAATTACAGGATTAAAGTTAGATTAATTTATATTTTCATAACCTTTCAATAAGCAAAAAAATAATAATCTCATCTTTAGCCAATTATCAGTGAAAAATTATTTCATTTCCAGCACCTCATACTAACATATACAAAGTCATGAACTCTGACATATCAAGCTGGTCTCTAAAATCACCATAAAATAATTTTTAAGCAAATTAGTTATTATCAGTGCTAGATGCCACGTATACTGTTACTCTGAACCCACGATTGTTGCAAATTCTGCCCAAGGAACTGGTCAGTAGAAAGCTAAAGTCAATAGACAACTTTTTTACAGCACAAGAACCAAAAGCCATTAGAAAGACTTAGGATGAGCCAGGTCCAAAACAGAATGAGGCAGATCTTCACTAGCAGGTAATAAGTAACCTGCCTTACCAAAGGAAGCTGTGGATGCAAGAAATTTAAATAAGTTCAAGGGGAAACTGAGCACAGGGGGAAGTGCCTCTAAGTTGAAAAGGAGACTGAACAGGCACTTGTAACTAAATAGCTAAAACAGATTAGGAAGTCCCCTGAGCTGAAACCAGGTGGAAGTTGGGAAAGTGCAGGAAGGTGCTAAGGGGAAAACAAAGAAGTATCATATGTTATGATATTTTTATCCTTCTATCAGCCTCTTATTAGGACTACTTTCTTTTCCCCCTTGTGATCTTTAATGCATTTAATTGCACATTAGCCCTTGTAATAGACGGGAAGATGATAAGCAGCAACTTACAATTACTGTTTTTATTGATTTTTTCCCTTGGTGTGCTGCTTCTGGAGATACTGCAAAGACAGGCAGATGCATAGGATAGATAGAAAAAGTTCTAACCCATCTTTTGGTCCCAAAAATCTGATTAATATGACATCTTCAAATCAAGGATGTAAAAGATATTTAACTGATAAGAACAGATGTCAAACTTGACCTTAGACAAAGATCAGAAACAGAATATTAAGCTAAACCAACTCTTAAACTGAGCCATTTTAATGCTTTTATATCAACATATATTCACAAGCAACTTCACTATTTAAGAAATGTTTACTGAATTAAATGTCGTCTCTTAACTCTACCTTTGCTATTGAAAAAATGAAAAGATCCTTATAATAAGAAAATATGAAATAAAGAGAATGAAAATTCAATAAAGACGTAGAAGAAGCAGCAGGAAAGCCAAATGATTAATAGCATCTGCAGCTACTTAACTTTCACTAACCAGAATTAGAAACTATGTTTTTCTGAACAATGGAAGTTTACAAGACATGCTTAGAGATGGTACCAAATTGAGGGAACCAGACAACACATGCTGGGGCAGGGCTGCCATCCAGAGGGACCTACACAAGCTGGAGGAACAAGTGAACAGGAGTCTTACAAAATTCACCAGCAACATGCACAAAGCCCTGCGCCTGGGAAGGAGCAGCCCCTGCAGCAATACAGGCCGAGAGCTGCTCTTCTGAAATGGCTGAAGGGTTTGAACACAAGCCTGGAGTGTGCCCTGGCAGCAAAGGTGGCAAACAGCATGCTGGTCTGCACTCACTGGAATGTGGCCATCAGACCAAGGGAAATGACCACCCCCTCTGCTCGCTCTCGTGAGACCATACCTAGAACAGTACACCCAGTTCTGTAGTGGGGAGCCCCAGACAGACGTTGATAAAATGAAGCAAGTTCAGCAGAGGACTGCCAAGATGTCTACAGGACTGGAGAACCTACCCTGGGAGGAGAGGCTGGTGGAGCGGTGCTCGTCCAGTCTGGAGAAGGGATGGCTTTTGGGGGAGCAGAACAGCAGCCTGCCAGTGTCTAACTGGAGTCCACGACAACAAAGCTGGACTGTACCCACTGACGTGAGGCAATGTTGAAACAAGAGAAGCTCAGACTAGATACAAGGAAAAAATGTCTCACTATGAGGACACACAAGCAGCGGGATGAGGTGAAGCAGAGTGTCCAGAGCAGCTGTGCACTCTCCAGCCTTGGAGGTTTTCAAGGCCAGACTGGATATCACAGGGTAACAGTACAGGAAATGTAAAGATTGAGGTGGACTTCAAGACCAGTAAGACCACTGCAATAGCCACATTTGAAGTAGACCTTATTTAGCTTAATCTTTTCACCTTTATGCTTGCTAATGTCCTCCTATGTCCCACAGGCACTTTGTTTAATCTAATTTAAGTTAATTTGAAGCAATTCTTCTCAGCTTTTATTTAGTTCCGAAAGTTGCCGTTTCTATTCTTCAACCTTAAGAGGAGGTTCTATGCCTGTCATTTTTCTTCCTGCCTTATTAAATGATCTGCTACTACTACTTCCTATGAAGTTTTTAGCTTCACCTTTGGCCTACCAGGACTACCAGTAGTGATCCCACTACTATTTCCTTTGCTTTTGTAAGAAGATTTTCATACAAAGTTTTTGTTACAGGTAATTTTTATTCAGTATGGATGTGTTGCAAGTATAATCAGAACAACAACAACAAAAAAATAAAATCAAAGGTCATCAAGCCAGCTCCACTCCAGCTCTGTTCGACACAAAGGCATGCAGTAAAATATTCCAAGAGTATCATTCCAGCTTTTCCAAATGTATAGACTCTGGCCAAAAATCTCTAAGTAAATACATTTTGCTTGAACTGGAAATTGTACGCCTGCGTTCATTTCTACTAGTCCTATTTCTAACCTTGAGATCAGGTATGGGAAAACTTTATGCTACAACACCTACTCCTTTAAAATTCTCATTCTGACTCTGCTATAGGAAAAGAAGAAAAAAAGGCTACCCCTTTAAAGCAATAGCAAAGATAATATATACCCCTCCTTATCATCTCCTGCAAACTAGATACTGTGGCATATGCAACAGAAGATACAACTGCTAATCAAAATAAAATGCAGAAAAAATGAAGTATGACATTGCAAACAGTATGTATGCTTATTTCAAGCAGCAATCTCTTTGGCCTAATCTAGTTACATACTTTCGTCTTTTCTAAGAGTCTGCCCACAGCAGATAAACACACAAACCTTCTTGTGCTGCACCAACTGACGTCAGCAGTCGCTTAGGAACAGCGTTTGGTGCAAAAGTGGTAGCACCGAAACTATGTTTACAATTGAAAAAGAATGACAGTATGCAGGGCTCACCATAGCTTCACGAAAAGAGATACAAATTTATAAATAAAAACTACAGGAGACCTTTTCTAAAACTTCATGGGATTTTCAAAGAATGTTTATCTGCTTAAATATCTTGCAGTGAGTACCAAGAGCAATAGATTTCTTTGCCTATAATTTTAAAATGGTACAATTTCCATACTCACCCCTCCACTTACACACACCCCCTCCCCCCTCCCAAAAAAAAAAAGTCATCGGTTTAGGAATGCCAGCTTTGAGCTTCTTTCATTTCTGTTTAATCTGTAAACAAAAATTCAAATCCAGTAACAACTTTGTTGGGTAACTGTTTACAGGGACAAAGCTCCGTTGTTCCCACAGCAGGAAAACAAAAAAGCTCACAAAACAACCTGCACCAGTAGAAATAATCATCCCATCACTATTTTCTAAACAGTCAAATGTCTAGAAAGTCTAGCAGTTAAGGAACTTAGAAGTGCTCTACTTTAAATAACTCAATACAAAAATTATTCTGAAGACCCTCAAGAATAAACAACATTAAACTATACAGCTGCAAAGCTATTTGTGACAGCTTCCCAAACAGACTTAATTTTACAGTTACAGAATTTTAATTTAGAAAGAATGTGTGTGAAAACTTGATAAAGTTTCTCACCACTTGTTACACTTTTGGAAATCTATTGAAGAAGGAGGGAAAAAAAATTTCACAGCTTGCACAAGTTCAAAAAAATGTTATTTGAAGTGCTAGACTTATGTATTGCACCTCTAGCAGGCATTCAGCTTCAGGCTATGGAAATCAAGCAGTTTTCTCATCAGAGCTGGGCCTAATAGGAATGTACTGTTATGTTAGACATCATAACTGAGTCTGTACCTCATGCACTCACATTCCTCCTGCTGCCTCTAAGAAAATATGAAGGAAGAAGCTAAAACTAGAATGGCCAAAAAAAGGGCATTGCAGAGAAGAAAACTGAATAACATGAGTCAATATTACAAAAACCAGAATGCTTATTTTCATATTCTTTTGACATGTTTCCAATATGAAACCTCACATTCAACAGTCACTCTCAACCCCTGACCTATAATTAGTTACTGAGACAAGAGAAGCTGTGTGTGCATTTATCACAGCTTTTTGCTGTACACATCTCCAATCAAAAACCTGCATGGAAAGGGAACATAATCTGCCTCTTCCTTTAAGCTAACAAAAGAATTAGTGTAAATTTGGAAAGGCTAAGTGGAATATATGCTACATCAAATGGAAGAAGTGATCAAGATCAGGAACATTACCCCTTTCACCCCATGAAGAGAAATCCACCATCCATATGCAAAGCAGAAAAACTATAATAAAAGATAGTAAACAGAGATAATCCTCTTTTAAAAAGATATTAACTTCCTGACATGCAGTTTTACATCCCCAAATTCTTTAAAACCAAGACAAGGAAAAGCAGCAAGTAACATCAATTTGACCTGAAGCAGATAATGTGTGCTTTCATTCATCGCTCAGTATTTTCCTTGTCTGCCACCAGGAGTGGGAGAAAGCTGTTTCAATGCACCCCTAAAGAATATTGTCTCTGGACAATGTCCAGAAGTAATTTTGGCCAAGAATAGCTATTTGAACGCAAACTGAAACATTACAACACCAACCAAAGGTCTGAGCAGTTTATTTAGAAGCCAAGCAGCGAAATCTGAAGAAAGAAAATTTGCTCCACTAAACTCAGCAAAGCTTTCCTCGTTCATTCTGTTATAGTTCAGAAATTGCTTCAGCTTACTTTCTCGTTTCGATGCCTGTACATGGACTCTAAGCCAACTTTTCCAGGACTCTGAATTTACTTCCCATCACACCTCCCACCATGACAGCTGAAAACTGAGTTGCCAGTTTTCTAATACTCTTGGGAAACAAAGCATCATTTTTCTGCTGCTGTATCTGGAAACAATCAAGGTGCCAAAGGGAACAAGTAGCTGTTCAAACTGCTACACTTTGAGAATTTTTGAGGGGCTAGAACACACTTCAGCTGTGCTTCCGTGGGCAGCAGGAGACTCTGTTGTCCAAGGCTCACTGTTGGTAAGCCTCCCATACAGAGACATTCAGAAGCCACCTGGATAATCTTTAAAATAGAACTTGTGATTGGAAGCAAAGACCCAGAAGCAAATGTCTAGCTGTTACCAAAAACCCAGACAATGCACTAAGCACACACTTGCGGAATTCCAGCTAGAATTATGCTCCTACAATGCCAGCTTTGTATCCCATAAAGAAGTAAGACTTACTGAGAGATCAATTTTGTTGTTGTTCTAATAACTGAAACAGCGAAGTTTTAAGTAAGTGTCTTCTTTCCTCCTTTGCCCTTTCCTTAAAAAAAAATCAGCTAGTTAGTTTAAAACAAACACACACCTCAGTGCTGAAATAGACAATGAACACATATAAACAATATAATAAATTATAAACATAGAAACCACCTTATCTGCAAACAAAATGTGAACTTAGACATACAATGAGAAACACTTCATACACCTAAGTTTCTTTTCTTAGAGGGTAAAACATAACTTGGAGCATCAGAAAAAACTGTGAAGAAAATAAGTGGGAATCAATGTTCCTAAACTTAATCAATGTTAATAAAAACTTTAGGCTTTCTGGCCATTCTGAGAAAATAAATTCTATGAAAATTCATCTTTTCCCTGAAAAGCAAGCTTCTTTGCTACATCCTTTTATCTGCTGTCCATTTCACTATTCAGGGCTCCATGGGAATAGACTGTGACCAATTCTACTTCTGAATAGGTACAACACAAAAAATCCCAGTGCGACAACTTGCTTTCCCGTTGCTGCAGTGGCACCGAAACATGCCTCATGCTGCTCAGTCTGATCCTCTTTGAGTGCCTCCTTCAAAGCATGGCCATTGCCATTCCCATCCAGTACTCTGTTACAAACAAAAAAAGTTACAGTCTGCTGTGAGAAAGGCTCAGAGCATAAATAAATCAGTCAATAAATGAGACAGCATTTCATTTATCTTGGAGCTGCCACTGCTAGACAGCTTGTTTCTGTAGCTGTTAGAGACTGAAGAACAGTAACACGGCAGGAAACACTGTCATGTTTCACTGCATAGAAAGCTCTCTTCCCAAAACTTGAATAAAGCATCCCAACAAGGAATATCAGAACAGTAAATACACTTTTTCAGAGAAAGGGGTGCGTAGCTCTGTGAGGAGCATCAATGATGAAATCCTTGGAACATCTGTCTTACGACCAGATTATCTGGCAAGAGAACTGCAAGCTCTAAAGGCTCCATTTTGTTTTATTTAGAGTATTCCCGTGTTTATCGGTCTTCTGTGGCTTCTTCAGTCTTTTCCATAAGGAGAGTGCTGGTAGGTTTGCTTCTTTTGCCAAATACTGATTTTCATGAAATTTACAGAAAATTTATAATTCAAGATGACTATCCTCTAACAAATTTAACTGAAATAAGCCAATAAATTCAAAGTTACTAGGGATGGACCACATGATAAAAAAATAGTTGAATTAAACTATCTATGATGTGCACACACATACACATGTACTTGCACATACATACATTTGTACACATTTACAACATATTAAGGTCATAATTTAATACAGGGTTATATTGTCAGAAGTACACCCAAAAAGAAGGTCAGAATAGCCACTTTAGAGATAACCTGGGAAACATATCTGTGGTAAGGAAACAAGAATTCCTCACCAAGTCCAGATATTTGACAGCACAGGACAGTGCCTTTTATTAGTGTTTAACAGGAACACAAAGTAGAAACTTATTTCTAAACCACTTTATCTCATAACAAAATTTAGGGACACTTTCGCATAGCTAAAAGATGCTTCAGCTTCTTCTAAGGACAATGATTTTGAGAAATAGTGCAAGTTCAGGACTAAAGCTTTAATGATGAAAGATATTTAGAAGAAACAACTTGGAGTTCACAAAAATGAAATGGCTAAGACTAGAAAAAGCTACTTAGAAAAGAAATGCTGGTTCATTTGAAGGATGCAACATTTCAATTGATTTATTCTTCAATAAAAAAAAAAATCACACTGGTGCTTAAAAAGTTATGCGGAAACACTGTAAGACTGACACACTATGTTTAAGCAATGTTCACTCTCACTATCACACTTAAACATCTTAAATTAATTGCCTCGGGAAACAGAAAATGAGCTACTGCTTTGCAAACCAGAAAATGCATTTTCTCAGTGTGTATAAATGGTTATTAAAAATGACTACAGCTGCTTAAAATTGTACTGTTCATATAGGTCATAAAGCTAGTCTGAAAAGCAGTATGTTTTAAATTTCAAAATGCTGTAACTTCATTTCCAGGTTCTTTGATGGTATTTTTGACATTAACAATAATTTTGCTAATATACAAAAAAAGTTGTGTAGCTGCTTTGAAGTTATGAGATTTCAGTGTGAACATACAGGGCATTTTACAATATTAGACACTTTATAAAAAGTCAGTCACTGAATACACAGATCTGAAAATAGGGTGGGAAAAACACCTTTTGTAAATGTTAGGCATTCCACTTTGTTGTTTTTATAAAATTTCAGAATTTTGGGGTACATGGATTTGCTTTTTCTTGGGTGGTTTCTCTTGTTTGGTGGTTTGTTTTTGTGGGTTATTTTGTTTGTTTGAACTTTGAAGTGAATGTTCTATCAATCAATACTAAGCAACCAGCAGAGCAGAATGCAGCAATCCTTCAATCAAAACCAATAAAACTCCATAGAGTACTTATAAGAAATTATGGAGTGAACAACAAAGAAAATCCACATCAGTTCACTAAACAGTATCCGTAATCATCTCAATATTCCTATTTCATACTGAAAATTTGAAACATTTTGAATACTTTGTTGACATTTTCTGACAAAATATTATCTTCCAGAAGTACTATCTTTATGCTTTTGTCAAAATAAGAATCCTTTGCTTTATAAGTGTTCCAAGAAAAAAGAGAGTAAAGATTTCTTTATATAAAATAGAGCTAACAAATAGAAACGCATTACAGGTATATTAGCATTTTAATGTAGCAACAAAATCTGGAATGTTATTATGGCTTATATTTGGTATTAAATTGGTGTTAAATACCAATACAATCAAACATTTCAGAGAATCTGAAATCACTTCTGCTTGGTGCATGTTTCTGACCAATAGGTAAATGGGTAATCTCTACTTTTCCTCAACCCACACAGGCCTGTAACCAAGCTAATTAATTAAATCAGCACACACTATGTTTGCATTGAGAACAAAGCCTTTTACGAATGTAAAAGAAAGATGGGCTTTTGACTGGAGAGCCCCAGATAGTGCTGCATAGAAAATAAGGCAGGGAAATCAGATCAGACCTGCCTGGTCTGGCCTTGGGTTATACCCCTGCCAGCACTGACCATTTACAGAAAACATTGGTCAAATTTCATAGAACATGCAACTTTTGACAGTTCAGCCACAACAAGGAGTTCTGGCAAAATAATTAGGCCTTGTGGGCTATTTTTTTCAAATGTACAATTAACCAAAAAGGTGAATGGCAGAATGGAATTCCAGACAGAACATCCCCCCAAGTTGAGCCAGCTCCCTGAGCAGGTCTGGCAGAGCAGGAGGGCTCAGCTGCACCCTCAGCAGCATCACATACAGTGGTTTTAAAGCCATCACACACCAGAGTCACTGTCCCCTTCCCCTGAGGTGTTGTAGGGTCATTATACCTTCTTGCAGTCATTCTAGTGGAGGGCTGCTAAGGGTCGCAATCTTACACTCTTTAAAAGTGCTTACCAGACTTGAACAATTCCCTTCAACTATTTCTTACAATCTGTTTCTGATGTTGTTTTCAGTTGCACAGTCTTTGTACTGTTTTAG
Organism: Brachypteracias leptosomus; assembly: GCA_013401335.1. Taxonomy (NCBI): domain Eukaryota; kingdom Metazoa; phylum Chordata; class Aves; order Coraciiformes; family Brachypteraciidae; genus Brachypteracias; species Brachypteracias leptosomus. Next base: position 180,661 of record VYZX01016219.1, read on the forward strand.
CACTTCAGGGTATTTCTGCCAACTCTAGCCATGCTCATCAAAGACCTTACAGATCATATTCTGGGAACTCCAGTGCCAGAGGGCCCCACACGTCCTGCACACTTCACACAGCATTGTCTAGAACAGATTATCTTGTACAATCACTAGCAAGTAAATAAATCCCTAAAAATTGCTAAATCCTTATTTCGAGATAATAAAAAAAAGTGTTCTAACTCCATCTTCTGGCTAGGAATAATTGGTATAGAAGATCAAAAAAATTACAAAGTGAATTCAGCTTGCCATCAGGCTTTACTTACAAACTTTATGCTTCTACAGTCTCCTTTCTTCTCTATGTGATCAAAGTTTTCCCTCCAGTCTATCATTTCTTTCACTTCCCTCTCACTTCTCCTGGGTTTGAGTTTAATCTTTGTTAAGCATCTATGTAATCAACATTTGTGTTAATGTTTTGGTTTAAAAAATGTGAACTTAACCATGGGCAAATTTCTGCTTTATCTTCCTGAACATTATTTTTTAAATAATTTATTAGGTGATGAGAAACTGTCCTTGTATTTGGAAAACAGTATTAGTTGTACAATGCAATATCTAATATTTCAGATTTCAAAAACAGGTAGAGCTAGCAACTCAAAGCAGCATGACTGAAGGTGTTTTCACAAATTCTTCTCTTTCATCACAAACCTCCAGCATATGGTAGAAGAAAACTCAAAAAGTTCACAACTGAAAGATACCCGAAGTCATTTGTGTGTACTCCTCAACAGAGGAATTTATTCAAAAGCTGAAATGAGACATGGTGTGTCTGCTTCCAGTTCTCCCAACCTCTTCTGCAAAAAAATGATCACTGTGGCTAATGCCTTTTACACTGGTGATTCTACTGGGATGATGGACAGAACATCCAAGCAAACACCTCTATAAAATGAACATACTGCAGACTAAGAGTTATTATGAAAGAAATAAGTTATATATGATTGAATTGCACAATTCCATATTACAGAAAATTGTAAACCTGACAGAACTTCAAAGCTGGCAGGAACAAAGCACAGGATCTATTTGTCCCATGAAGTTCAGTCTGGGCTTGAACTATTTATAAGAAATAGTTGTTTTAATATTATTCTTTTTCTTGCTGTCATGTACGTGAATTTTTGACAACATGAAAATTAAGAGCCAAGGAGGGTTACTACAAAGAGCTGGATTGAAGCTTCCTTACCATAGCAACTTATTTTATCAGAAACCAGGTACCCATAGAAGTGGGCAGAAAAATCATCAAGATTCCTAAAAGCATCAAAAAGGGACAGACATACTTTATAATTCAGCATGAGAGGACTTCCACCTCTCCATTAAAAGGTAATAGCTTTTCTCCACTACAATATTACTTACGTAGTCATAGAAACATGATGGATTGATGAGAGTCCAAGACTCATAAGGTGATTCACAAAAGTATTGATACAGTTTTATAATGTTTTCATTTTACTTCACTTTGAAAATAATGAAGGATTTTCATATAAACACAACAGTACTAAAGCACTGTTTAAAACGAGTGCCAAATACTCAGATATTAGGAAGAGCCTGATTCACACGTGTCCTTTACCAGTTTGTTCTGGTCCCACACATACATGCAGTCTCATTCTGTCTGTTGCCACACGATCTTAAATCCTTTTTCCGAAGAACCCTCTGCCCCATTTACTGTACAAGTCTAATTTAGGTATCTAAACTGCACTTTTCCTTCAAGGTCTTCGTGGAAACTGTGTGTATAATGTTACATGTTGCAGGCATGGTACCACACCTGACTGCATTTGCTTAGTATCTTACATTTTAAAGTACCTGTTTGCCACATATTCAGCTATCCAATGTTGAAGCATTCTTTTCTCTTTACCTCAAGTAGACAAATGCAGAATATACTGTTCACTCCAGACACAGAAAAAAGTGCAGAGGCTTTTGGGTGTGAGAGTGAGCTATTTTGACTGATTCACTGGCAAGGTCTAACACATCCATTCCTTACCCTGCAGCGTCATTAGTTCTCTTAAAAGAGCACAACTTGGCACTGCCACAATAAAGGAGCAGTCCTGCCCTCCCTCAGCTGCTCATTCCCATCCCCGTGTCACTCCCTCCCTTATGCAGCAAAAGCATTCATGCAGACACATGGCAAAGAACTACAAAAAGAACTGATTACTTTTATCATGGATTAGTTCCCCAATTTAGTTCACTGTGTAGTCTCATGAATGCTTGTGTCAGCACAAAGGGGGATGGTGCCAGGGCAGGAATGAGCAGACAGCACTGGGAAGGACCACTGCTTTCAGTGGGAGTGCCACAAAGCATTCAGGGAACAGCAACAATGGTGTTCTGATTACAAATGACATGTCCGAAGGTAAAAATAAATAAATACTTTCTTCTGACTATATAAAAATTAATCTAAATTGGACATAGTTCCTAGCATCATAAAATTATCATGTTCTGACCTCAGAACTCAACATTTTAATCAAGACTTGAATGGCAATTGTACCTCCCAACCATGTGTTTTTGTTAGCTGTGCTGCAAAAAAAAAATAAATAAAAAGAACAATGAGGAATGCTGGAAAAAAAAAAAAAAAGATATCAGAGTTCAGCATTCCAAAATTAAAATACATAAATAAGAGGGAGGTATGGAAAAGTTACTGATAAGTAACTATAACTTAACTTACAGTTAACAATAAGTATCAGTAGCTATAAGTTAAGTCACTATATCACTTGACTCTAAAAGCCATTGAAGTTTCAGCCTCCAATGTGCATCTTAGCAAAAATATTCCCTCTAAATGTTGTCCTCTGTGTACTACAGCCATTTGAAGTCACAAATGTTTATAAAATTACTATCCCAGAAGAAAACAGCAGTGGGAATATGAAGACTGAGCAAAAACACCTGCAACTAATCTAAGGCAATGAAAAGGAAAAATGAGCTCTCCATTCCACAAGGTTTTAGGGAACTGTTACATTCTAATAATTATTTAAGGAGTAAAACTCCATGTGGATACCATACACACTGAGAGAAAGTCTGACACTGAAGAAACTGGAAACAAGTTATTTAATTGGACACAGAAAATAAGTAGTGGGGAAAAAAAAAATAAATCACAAAATAATAAAGGAAAATTTGTGAGATGTCAGGAAAATTTAGAGATGGCAAAGGCATGTCTCTCTGCAGCTTTTATCCTCTGAAAATTCAAACCAAACAAAGCCCAATGACAGGTTTACTGCAGGCTGAGGTTGTGATGCCCTAGGGTGGGGCTGTGGTGAAACTTCCTATCCAGAGGAAAAAGGGAGATTTTAATATCAGGAAAAAGGGGCTGGTGAACAGAAGTAAGACCACATCATTTCCTCTCTTAACCTTAATGATTACATGGAAACAAAAAAACATTACTGACAAATATGGTTTGAAAATAAAAAGACCTAGAATAAAGTTATTCAAATGAGACAATAGAAACAATATTTTTTAAAAGCCTGCCCATCTTAGGTGGTTCTAATGATTATTTCCAAACATAGCCATACTATGAGAAAACAAAATAAAGAAAAAACACCCCTTGTGTGGCTCAGAAAAATATGAAAATATTCCTGATGCACAAAACTACCCATGCAAGGTGATCTGACTGCTGGCAATTTTATTTACATGCATAAAGAAATGCTGGACTGTCAGTCACTTTCTTGATGTTTCAGTAGTATTTTCTACAAAATAATTCATAGCATAAGGGTTGCAAAGAACATTTCACTGATTTGTTTTCCTCAGTAAAAGTCACAATCAGAAGAAGATGGAAGCGACCTCAATTCCTTTTCTCTTTCATACCACTCACCTATCTGGCTGGTTCTAGAAGTCATAGAGTACACAGTATCAGACAAGTTGACTCACCATGTCAGGACACTAGGAGAGATATGAACCAAATGTTTCCCCAGAAATCACACAAAACCTCACAGACTTCCAAAAAATGCAGTCCCTTACTGTAATGCCTGAAAGATTAAATAGCCAAGCACTGTCCTACTGCGCTGCAGCTCCATCTGTTATTACAGACTTATCTTTTGAAACACGCATGTACACCAAACGGTCTGGCTGAGAACAGACATTCAGAAAACAACAACTGAATGTTGTCAGCTCGTAAAAGCACTTTGAAAATAGCTAACAAGTGCCAAATTCAGATAATTAAACAATATTAAAAGTTACATGGTCACATGCTTATTTTTCTGCATAATTTCCAACTCCTTCATTGAAGGAAGACTGACAAGGCTTACAGGGCTAAAACACTAAATGAGGATAAAGCAAAATATTCAATGTTTGATGTATTGCATAACTTGCAGGCATTGCCCTAAATAAATGGCAAAGTTACTGGACATACACACGTATAACCCAAAGGGACCTGATGATACCATAACCTCCGTTTTACTGTCCAGAATTGAAGAGATAAAGAAGTAGTACAAAATTCACAATTCAAAATGGAGATTTCCAGATCTTGCTTTGTTAACATCTACATGAGCTGTTTATTAATCATACAGATTTAAATTCCAATACTCATCGTCTTCAATGGTAAAAACTTCATAACTTGTAATTGAGCTAATATGAATCCATTCTAAACAAAGCACATACAAATAAAGCAGTGGGCACATGCAACAACGTATTAGTGAGGTTGAACAAGTCAGTCAATTTGAACTAGCAGCAAAAGTAGTTGCTCTTTCTTTAGAATGGCATCCCAGTGCTTTAGCCACCTTCACCCCACACATACAATAAAAGTGCAGAGAATCCCATATGAAGATCCCAGCCAGGCAGAGAGCAATCAGCATTTGGAATGCAGCCCCAGCGAGCAGCTAACCAGAGGTGACACTGGCCTACAGGGTAAAGATGTCCTAAAAATATGGGCTGCCCAACTCTCACAGCCAAGTTCATCTACCATAAACGTCCAGCAACACAGATACTCGACCTTTCTCAGCCTTGTATTGTTTGGGGGGAGGCGGTTGGACTTGGCCTTGGAGTTGTGGGGTTTTTTTGTTGGGTGGGGGGTTTTGTTTGGGGTGGTTGGCGGGGTGGAGGTTTGGGGAAGTTAATGATTTAGCTGGTTGGTTATTCCCCACCTCACCCCACTCCCCAAGAGCTTTGCATATAGACTACAGATATTAACACAGCTCTAACTGATAATTTGTCAAAGCTATTCTTTTAACAAGGAAGAAAGCAAGCGAGGTCTATTTATATGGAAGAATTCTAAAATAATTTGAAAATCCTAGTATTCAAACATTTAAAATATATTAACTTTTTAAACTTCATGCAAACACAGGAACACAAGTGTATTAACCTTGACATTTTAGCAAGTTTTGCCTTTAACCATGTCTTATAATACTAGTTTGTTCATGTGTTTACCTATGTAACAAAAAAACCCTAAAACAACCAAGCAAGAAAAAAAAATCCCAAACAACCCACACAGTCTTGGTTTAACCTGTTGGTCACTGCATGATTTTTCCCGAAAAAAATAACTAGCCATAGCCAGCCATAAGGCAATACCCACACTAACAACATATATCAATATTAAATGAGCTCCTGTGAATTTGTGGACAGTTTTAAAGCGGAATGCAGAAAACATGATGATTTTCTGAGATAAAACACACACTGCTTTCAACACTAAGGGGGTTACATTAGTGGCTAGGTAACTACTCAAAGTTATTGAATTTTAATCAACGCAGGGAAAAAATATTTTAAAAACAAATCCCTTGCTTTAGAGGCTAAACCTCAGGTAACATTAATTCTGAAAACTATGTTTGAATATGTAATACACAAGAATACTTCAGTCTAACTGCTAGAAAAAGTGGTGATATGGGAAACACTGGTGAAGCTTGCCTAGTACTTCATTTTGTTAACTAGGGAAGATCCTTTTCATACAGATCACAAAAATTTGATTATGTATCTTTCAGAATCAAGCACAACTCTAATTTTCTTTGGAGAAGTAGGCTGGAGAGTTTAAATAATGTTTCAATTTCTCCAAAGAAGCACTTTGCAAATTCTCCTGAGCGCCACAGCCGCAGTCAGAGCGGAGCAGCTTGAGACGAGGCCAGTCTTTGCCTTTGTAACAGGCGAGTCCAGCTTGCAACACTATCAAAAATAAAAGAACTGTAAGCTAATTGCTGGCAAGTATGACGCAAGCGGTTTCCTAGGTAACAGCCCAAGTTGCTGAAGTGCCTGATCCAGCATTTCCTCATCTGTTTGCACTCACACCAGCAGTCTGACAATGTAGTCACTGCATCCTGTTTCACTCAGCAGCCAGCGAAACACACTGAGCTTAACCCTTCACTAACCAACTCTACCTAGGAGTGAGCTTCTGCCGCCGCGCTGCGGGCTGCCTTCGGGACCTCCTCACACCTCTGCAGTAGCTGCCTACACCGGCTTCTCTTTTTAATTGAGAAGGAAAACAGAAGAAAGAAAACAGTCTAAGATTTAAAAATACAGAAGAGAGATCTTTTAATTTGCATTTGAACCACTGAAAGTTTCTGCTGCAAATTAAGTTTAAAAAAATTAGTCACCTGCAGATTTTACATAAAATATCAAATTATCTGTGTCTCTGATTTTGACTTTATAGTTCCAGAATTTTCCTGATTTATACCCAAAGTAAATTAGATACAGACATAAAATCTATGAAACTACTTCTCACTGCCTTCAAATAGAGGTATATTCATATATAATTAGAAAGCATGTTTCAAAAATGTATCACAAAACAGTTACTGTATACACCACAAAAAACAAAAATCACATTTTGATCTAAAAAAATGTAGAGAGCATGGATCTCATCAGTGAGCTAACACACAGGGAAACTTCACATTCTAGAGCAAATTAAAAGTAACAACAAAAAATCAAACATGTTAATAGAAAAATGCAAATGCTGACCTTTCCGACAATATATTGTACAAAAAAAAGAGATAATTTTACAGTTTATTTTTAAATGTGAATTTGATTTTGGTCATTTCAGGACATGAATAAACACGAAACAAACTATTTCCAGCACAGAGCTTTTATGTGCTGACATCAGTGCTTATCCGGTGTAAAACATAACTCTTTTTCTGTACTGTGGAATAGTTGTTGGGGCACAAAAAGCAACAAGGCAGGATAAAAGTAATATTTTTTGATTAAATATTCTGGGCAATGCTTCAGCAAGGCAAAATGCACATGAAATTTACTGCTGGGAATAAGTCTCCCACCTTCACTGCCTGATGTACCCAGTGTAATTTTAAATGGGAAATCCCCACGAGCATTCTGAACTGGGCAGATGACAGCCAGCCCGAACAACCTGTCACAGAAGCTTCCTGACCACGAAACACAACTGGGTATTGAAAATGTGAAGGTGCAGGGAGGAGGTGACGCTGGGGACTTTTCACTATTTCTTTCTTGCTCACTCCTGAGGCCAGGTTCATATCAAATTAGAACTGCTCTAAAAAGAGATCTAAACCAGTCCTGGTTTTCCAGTAACTGGAAGTCTCATTCTTTCAAATACATCATGGATTCTACAGCTCCTTGTTCAAACCTAGTACCATAACTGAGCCTTATTCCAAAAAAAAAAAAACCAACAAACTTTTAGGCCAAAAAGCCCAGGGGTACAGACAAACGAGCAGCCTGAAATAAAACTCTGAAGAGCAGTATGCAGGTATGCACTGGCAGCTATACTTGTGTAGAAAAGGAACAGAAAAGGGCCACCATGTTTACATAATATGATCAATGCTCTGGCTTAGTCAGCAATTAACTACTTGTTAGCATCTCAGTGATGTTTTTCTCTAAATGCAGATGTTTCCATCAGCACGATTTTCTACTCTATTAGTATAGTTTTCCTGTATATCACTTGTTAGCTTTCTCTCCTACACCTGCATTCCTCTTTGTTCTGACGTTGCAGTACCCACACAGTGGGTAGAAAGGCAGAAATAAAAAACAAAGAAATGTTTTCTTCACCAAGAGACAATTTTCCTCAACTGAATGGAAAGCCAGCTCAAAGAAAACAAAGGTAAAATAAAGTAGTCTAGTATGTGCTTATAAAAATTCCAGAAAGAGATCAAGACGTTTCAGGGATGAAGAGGCAATGGTAATGCAAGGCATATTGAGGAACCCAAACATCCATGTAGGGGAGTGAAGCAAACCAGCACAAACTAGAGAGACTATTGTTGCAGGGTTATGCTGGGATACAAAAGATTCCCACTTCAACTCTACTCAATAATGGATCAGGGAGCCTTGAGAAAAATTATGAGCCAAGTGGCAGCTTTAGGTTATGGGATTCAAGGTTCAGAGAGGTTCTCCAAAACAAAAACATAAAATGGCTGCTGAGGACATCTTTGATAAAATGAGTCTTTAGACACCTGGAATAGAACCAAGCGGAGGAACATCCACATACGAGTCTAGTCAGAGGGCTCTAAAAAATACTTGCATCTAAATATGAACACGGCACAAAACAACCATTTCAGTCATGTAACTGATCTATGACAAGACCATTTTGCAGACAAGGCTAGCTTCCCTAGGGCTTGGAACTCTATCCAAATACTAACAATTTCATACTTTTGCAATACTCACAGTTGCCATCTGCCTTGTAACAATCCACCAACTATGAAACCAATTCACCACCACGATGTACAGTTTTTCTCCAGCTCTGTCTCCTGCTGTACTCTGGGACACAAGAAGAAAAAATACAGCCCTGTCCACCAAGCTAGATAACCTCCCAAGTGACACTTATGACAAGGCAGATGCAGGGAACTCACTGTTCCTTTTGACTCTGGCTTTTCTTGGCCTCACGATCTTCCTGAAATCTGCAGGGGTACCACTGCAGAACATCTCAAAAAGTGAAGCAGAGCTGATGGGAAGAAAAATACAGTCCTGGGACACAGCTGGGAATCTAACAGACATGCTGAGCTAAAGTATTACTCAGAAACTGGAAAAAAAAGTTCAACATTTCCTAAAAAAAAAAAAAA